>JAFBJT010087252.1:2777-34764 GCA_016785325.1 Chascanopsetta lugubris
CTCACCCCCCAATCACACAACCCCACACCCAACCAACAACCCCACCCCCAACCAACAACCCCGCCGCCCAACCAACAACCTGAACCAATAATCCCGCCCCCAACCAACCAACCCCATCCCCCAAGCAACAACCCGCCACCCAACCAACCAACAACCCCACCCCCAACCAACAACCGCATCCTCCAACCAACAGCGCTGCCCTCCAACCAACCAACCCCACCCCCAACCAACAACTCCACCACCCAACCAACCAACCCCACCCCCAACCAACAACCCTGCCTCCCAACCAACCCCACCCCCAACCAACAACCCCGCCAACCAACCCCACCCCGACCAACAACCTCGCCCCAACTAACAACCCCATCCCCCGACCAACAACCCCACTTCCAAACCAACAACCCCGCCACCCAACCAACCAACCCTATCCCCCAACCAACAACCCTACCTCCCAACCAACCAACCCCACCCCAACAAACAACCTCGCCCCAAACCAACAACCCCGCCCCCAACCAACCAACCCCACCCCCCAACCAACAACCTCGCCCCCAACCAACCAACCCTATCCTCCAACCAACAACTCCAACCAACAACCCCGCCACCCAACCAACAACTCCACTCCCAACAATCACTCCCGCCACCCAACCAACCAACCAACCCCACCCCCAAACCAACAACCTCGCCCCCCAACCGACCAACCCCACGCCCCAACCAACAACCTCGCCCCCAACCAACAACCTCGCCCCCCAACCAACAACCCCATTCCCCAACCAACAACCCCACCCCTCAACCAACAACCCCACCACCCAACCAACAAACCTCACCCCCAACCAACAACCTCGCCCCCAACTAACAACCCCATCCCCCGACCAACAACCCCACTTCCCAACCAACAACCCCGCCACCCAACCAACAACTCCACCCCAACAATCACTCCCGCCACCCAACCAACCAACCTCACCCCCAAACAACAACCCTGCCTCCCAACCAACCCCACCCCCAACCAACAGCGCCGCCCCCCAACCAACCAACCCCACCCCCCAACCAACAACTCCACCACCCAACCAACCAACCTCACCCCCAACCAACAACCCTGCCCCCAACCAACCCCACCCCCAATCAACAACCCTGCCACCCAACCCCACCCCCAACCAACAACCCCACTTCCCAACCAACAACCCCGCCCCCCAACCAACCAACCCTGGCCCCCAACCAACCAAGCCCAGCCCCCAACCAACCAAGCCCCCCCCCCCCCCCACAACCCCACCCCCCAACCAACAACCCCGCCACCCAACCAACCAATCCAACCCCCAACCAACAACCCCACCCACCAACCAACAACCTCGGCCCCCAACTAACAACCCCTCCCCCAACCAACAACCCTACCCCCAACCTACAACCCCACCATCCAACCAACATACCCCAACCAACAACCCTGCCCCCCCAACCAACCAACCAACCCTGCCCCAACCAACCAAGCCCGCCCCCAACCAACCTCGCCCAAATCAACAACCCCCCAACCAACAACCCCACTTCCCAACCAACAACCCCGTCACCCAACCAACCAACCCCACCCCCAACCAACAACCCCACCCCCAACCAACCAACCCTGCCCCCAACCAACCAAGCCCGGCCCCCAACTAACCAACCCCGCCTCCCAACCAACCAACCCCGCCCCCCAACCAACAACTCCACCCCCAACCAACAACCCCGCCACCCAACCAACCAATCCCACCCCCAACCAACAACCCCACCCACCAACCAACATCGGCCCCCAACTAACAACCCTAGCCCCAACCTACAACCCCGCCATCCAACCAACAAACACCAACCAACAACCCTGCGACCCCAACCAACCAACCAACCCCGCCCCCAACCAACCAAGCCCGCCCCCAACCAATCTCACCCAAATCAACAACCCCACCCCCAACCAACAACCCCTCCAACAACGTAAACCAACTAAACATGGACTTAATGACATATACTGCCGAACGTCGTCTGAACATCCCTCTATATATACATACATATACAATTATATAAACTAGAAAGTATAATTTTGACCTTGGTTGTGACTTGGACTCTGATGATTCATCTTTACAGTTAATATCCAACTTTCCTACAGTTTAGGGTCTTTGGTGGCAGCAGGGGGCGACGTGGGGTTCCTGCAGGATGGAGAGGACCGACTAAAGCGCCAGCGCTGGAGTTCGAGGGCGGGTGAGGGTCAAAGGTTAGAGGTCACATGTGACCAAGCTGCTGCACTGATGAAGAAGAAAAAGTTGATTGACCTCATTTAATAAAAAGTTCCACTTCCTGTTTGTTGAAGTGACCACATGATGTCAGAGAGGAGACGATTACCTGGCATCTGGGGAGCACCTGATTGGTCCCTGGAGAGCGTCTCCGTGGTAACCAGGCGTGAAGAGGGGACAAACATGTTGATGAGCCAAAGTGACCTTTGACCTGAGGGACCTCGTTAATGATGTCCGACCTAATGAGGCGATGTCGCCTGAGGACGCTCATCATGGCCGACCCTCAGAGGATTGTGTTTGTGTGTAAACATCATGTGATCACATCAACGAGAAAAATAAACTTTATATTACATCATCTATGATCCTGGTTTCCTGTGGAACATATGTGTTCTCCTCCACGTTATCCATGTTTCTGCTACATTTGAAAATCACAGAGCAAAGGGGCGGAGTCAGAACACTGCTGGTAACACACACAGTCCTTCTCTAAAGATGGACGTAAAACGGGAAAAGGGGCGGAGCTCACACGGAGCTGTGGGTCTGCTCGTGGTGCCGTCACCTCATCCGCGGTATGCAACAGTTCGGCTCGGCTGTCAGTCAAGAGACCACGCCCCTAAATATGTGCACTTTCAAATGTCGATAAAATAAAAATAAGCACTTTAGGAACCCCCCTGTCCAGTCGTCATGGTAACACATGTGACTGACTGACAACAAAGCTGAAGTTTGTTCCAAACTGTAAACATGTTTCATTCACCTTTGAAGTTGATCATTTGAACACGAGAGTCTGTGGGGGTGTGCTCCCTTTTGGACTCCGCCCCCGGTGGCCACCCTGTGAAATGCAAGTTGTTTTCATCTCCCATTGTGCCTTAAAATGTCAAATAATCAAACTTCACAGGAAACAAAATGTTTGATTTTATAAAATGAACATAAACAACAATGGAGCAGGTGGAGTCAGACTCTGCTGCCCCCTGTAGTTCATTCAGTACATTACACAGAAGAAGTCAAGTGTGGAAACTGTTGATATGTGGAGCAGTTTGTGTCAGACTCTTACCTGTCACCTTGATGATGATATCACTGATGATGATGACGATGATGACATCACTGACGATGGTGATGTCACTGATGATGATGATGATGATGATGATGATGATGTCACTGGCGTCATCATAGTGATTGATTGTTCTTTGAAGGTCACACGGATCATTTCCTCCAGGAAACAGATCAAACCTCACAACATGGAGCCACACGTTCAACAGCTTCTTCTTCTTCTGCTTTTAAATCCATGTCAGTACTTGTTACTGCCCCCTTCTGCTCAGGACCACAACTGTCACTTTCAAATGTCATTATGATGAAACTTCCAAGATATCTGATTCCTTGGAAGTTTCAGTAACGTCTCACACACACACACACACACACACACACACATACACACACACACACACACACACACACACATATATATAAATCAAAGTCTTTATTCAACAAATGGTTTGTCTCTTTACTCATAAACAGATACAGTTTTTACTGCTCACTTTGACCTTTGACCCCAGTGATCAGCTAAACAAACACAGCGTCTGTCTGAGACTTTTTAAAGACCACAAGAGTCTGTGTTTGTGACATGGACGTCAGTCCCTCAGACCAGGAGACCAGCTCCTGATCAGGACCTGACTTTTGACCCCAATGACCTTTGACTGAATAACAACTATGCCTGACATCTCCTCAGACTGACCAGGACTCTGCCGCTCCTCCTGGTCACCTCACGTCCTCTCTTCTTCTTCTCCTTGGTGGAGTAGATCCTCTTCTCACTAACTGCGGTCCGAAGGTCTTTGGTTCAGATTCCTGAGGTTCTCCATCGTGGTCTTCGCGCCATCTCCCTCTTCTACCTCTCGGCGCTGATCTTGTAGCGCAGGACAAAGTACGCCATGGTTCTGAGGGAGAAGAAGAAGATGGCGAGCACGATGAAGTCCAGGTAGAGTTTGGCGTCCAGCATGTCCAGCTCCTTCAAGATGGCGTCAGACTTCTGGAAGTGACACGTCTCCTCTGCGTCGCAGTGAAGGTTCTCTCGGTCCAGACCGTAGATGGACAGGATGACGCCCTCGAACCCATATCTGAAAATGAAGGCGGGACAGGATGGTCACATGATGTAGGTTCTGTCAAAACATGGAGGTGATTGGTACATGCAGGCGTTTCTTGGTCACATGATTTGCTAACGCTCTTCAACAGCGCCCCCACCTGACGTAGGAGATGTAAGACATCCACTGCAGGTACCAGGGGATGGTGTCGAAACTGACAAAGAACCCAGAGAACAGCAGGACCGGAATTGCTGTGACCGGACCCACGAATGTTGCCACCTGCAGGTCACAGAGATGCATCGAAGTGAGCACACCTGGACGGGGGATCACAGAGGTCAGAGGTCGGACCAAGGTGAAGTGACCTGCAGCGAGGTGGAGGCGGCGCCGATCAGGAGACCCAAACTCTGAGCCACCAGAGAGGTCAGGACCCCCAGAGACAGGAAGAGGAAGAACCGCCCTGCGTCCGCCGGCTGAGCCGTCATCCAGTACACGATGCTGCAGTACACCAGCGGGAAGACCACCTGCACCGCCGAGGTCACACAGGTCACAGGGGTCACACAGGTGAGAGATCACAGGGTTCACAGACATCAGAACCTGGGGGTCATTTACCTGGAAGGGGACGTCGGCCATAGTTTTAGCCAGGTAATATGTCTTCAGACTGTACCAGTAGTTCAGGTGTTCCCTCAGGAACACTCCCATCTCCAGAGGAACTGTGATCACATGACATCATCACATGAAGTCATCACATGACATCATCACATAACATCATGATGCAGTTGACTCACAGGTGAGAACTGTGGGCATGAGAGCAGCAAACATCAGGAACAACATGGAGAAGAAGAGGAAGCCCGAGTTACTCAGAACCTTCTTGGCTTCGTTCCCAATGCCCAGGTACAAGAGTCCGATCAGAACCCCGATCCCGATGTGAGACGAGATCCTGAGGTGAGTCAGTACCTGTTCAACCAATCAAAAGAGGGCTTACTCACAGCTCTGGGCGTGGTCAGCGTACCTGTGGCAGGTGCAGTGGTGGGTTCTCACCGAGTCTCTGAGGATGCTGAGGAAGGTTCTATGGAACAGGATGGAGAACTGGGTCATGCAGCTCGCAGAGAAACTGTGACAACCTTCTGAGGAGGAGGAGTTTTCCTGAGGGGGAGGAGCCAACCACAGGAAACATCAGACCATACGGCTTCATGTCGACCACCTCAGTATTGGGTGAGTTTGATTCGTACCTCCTCTGTGCGCTGCCACAGGACCGGGTGGAGGTTAGTGTCCCCGTTCAGATCCGTCACAGGATCTTTGTCGCACTTCCTGTCATGAACCGCCTTCACCAGGCGCACCATCTGATCCCCGTACTCCCCCGATGCCACCTCCATCACTGATACAGCCACAGTCAGAGTGTATGTGTGTGTCACAATATAAACTAATGACTCTTATGTGTGTGTGTATGAACACATGAATGTATGAACTGTTGAATGAATCTTTATCTCCACCAGAGGGCGCCATGTGTCCCCACCATGTTTTGACAGGAGCCCACAATGGACAAACTAAAGAGCTGTAGAGGTTGTATGAGAACTGAAGCCTGACACAGGTTCTGATACATGTCTGCAAGAGAAGGACACTTCACCACTAGATGGAGCCACATGCTGCACACTGACACTTTAACATTTCTTACCAAAGTCAGCAGGGTTGTGGTAGGTGGGACAGTTGAGTCCGAGGTCTCTGAGGTACGGAACCAGACTGGAGACTTTCCCTCTGTAGATACACTGACCCTGACTGAGGACGTACAGCTGATCACACACACACACACACACACACACACACTAATCAACATCCAATCCTGTTTGTTTACTTCATCAACAAATGCCCTCTACAGGTCACACACCCCATGTGGACCCCCCCTACAGGCCACACCCTCTATGGACCTGCCCCAGCAGACCACACCCCCTGTGTTGACCTTGTCGAAGAGCTCGAAGAGCTTGGCGCTGGGCTGGTGGATGGTGCAGATGATGGTTCTTCCTCCCTGAGCCAGAGCTTTGAGCAGTGACACCACCTGGTAACAGGAGGAACTGTCCAAGCCACTGAAACACAGATTGTTTACATTTGAAAACACCTGAGTCACACCTGAACCAACCAGAGTCTGGATCATCCAGTCAGTGTTTCCCTTTGATGTTTGCAGAAGAAGCTGCAGCCAATCAAAGATCGGGGCTTATGATAATCATTCTACTGAATAGGGATTGAAAACCAGAACCAAGACCAGGACTCAGAATGAAGTCCACCTCAGTGGCTCTGACCTTGTGGGTTCATCAAAGAACATGACCGGAGGGTTGTTGACGAGCTCCAGAGCGATGGCCAGTCTCTTCCTCTGACCGCCGGACAGATGAGACGTTCTGGTTTTAGCACAGTCCAGTAAACCCAGAGCCATCAGGATCTCATGAACCTGGACACACACACAGACAGACCAGACCTGCTGGTTCAAGATCCACTACAGGACCATGAATCACATGGAGGTCAGGACTCACCTTCTCTCTGCGAGCCTCCACCTTCTCCTGCAGCTTCAGGTTTGCAGACACCTGTAAAACAAGAGGACAACCTTTTGAGTCCAGACTCTGGATCTGCACTAGGGTTCAGGGCTAAGGTTCTATGTTCTGGTACAAGGCTCTAGATCCCAGAACATGAGCAGATACTGAGAACTGGATCAGACTTTAGGACATTTGACTGAGAGGGACCCTGGCAGACCAGGGTTCTGGTCTGTGGTGGTCTTGTACCATCATGGCCTCCTGCACAGTCAGGTGAGGCAGCAGCATGTCGTCCTGCATGATGTAACAGGAAACCTTCCTGAAGGAGCGCAGATCTCTGGGCTGACAGTTGATCAGGATCTCCCCCTTCATCCCTGTCTCCCTGAAACACAGAGAAACCATGTCACCGATACAGGACCGAGTCAAAACCATCAGGATCAGATGACTCATACAGGATTGGGTCAAAACCTTCAGGACCACATGACATATACAGGACCGGGTCAAAACCATCAGGACTAGATCAGTGCATATGACATATGATTGTTGGTTCAGGTGAGCCCCCACTGAGGGTCACATGACCTCACCTGTACCCAGCCAGGATATTCATGAGCGTGGACTTCCCGGCTCCTGAAGGACCCATGATGGCCACCAGGTGTCCGCTGGTGAACTTTCCTGAGATCCCTCTGAGCAGAGTCTTGTAACCTGAGACAGACCAGGACAAAGACTAGACCAGTTCCCAGGACCAGGCTTTGTTTACATGTCAGCCAATCAGCTTTCACCTCACACACAACCACACAAATGTTGCTTTAATGTGGGATATTGAGATAATGGTGTTTCCATGGAAACCAGAGAGGAGGCGGAGCATGAAAATAACCTGCAGTAGATGAAGACTCAACGTTTCTTTAATGAGATTAACAGATTTAATCTGAGTGGATTTAAACCAATGACCTACAGTTACCTGCATGATACACACACACACACACACACACACACACACACATACACAGACACACTTTAAAATTATAAATAATGTCATCACACTGGTCCACAACAGATGAGCCTGTCTTTTTACATCACTTCCTGTCTTGAGTTTAAAAATAAAAGCTTGGTGTTGTGTTTCTTGTAGACTGAATACTTTCATTAATTTTAACAAGGCTTTTATTTTGATCACATGACAGGAAACAGGAAGTACTTCATGTTGTAGTGTCCCAGTGTTTAGAATTAGAAACCTTTATTGATCCCAGAGGAGAAACTCAGAGTTTATGAAGAACTTTTGCTGGAAGGTCACCGCTGCCCCCTGCTGGTGAACTCACAGGTGCTGTGACCCTGTACCCAGAATGCACCAGGCCTGAGAGGCTGAGTGTCACCTGAGCAGGTGTGAAACTCTGAGATTCCTTTGAACAACAGAGAGTTTCAGCCTCAGAGGAACCTGATCTGTTCATTAACTCACAAAGCTGCAGGAGGTACAGTGATTGTACAGCACAGGTACAGCACAGGTACAGTGCAGGTACAGTGCACAGGTACAGTGCAGGTACAGTGCAGGTACAGTGCACAGGTACAGTGTAGGTACAGTGCACAGGTACAGTGTAGGTACAGTGCACAGGTACAGTGCAGGTACAGTGCACAGGTACAGTGCAGGTACAGTGAGTGGACAGTGAATATACAGCACATGTACAGTGCAGTTACAGTGCACAGGTACAGTGAATGTTCAGTGCACAGGTACAGTGAATGTACAACACAGGTACAGTGAATGTACAACACAGGTACAGTGCTCAGGTACAGTGCAGGTACAGTGCACAGGTACAGTGCAGGTACAGTGAATGTACAGTGCACAGGTACAGTGAATGTACAACACAGGTACAGTGCACAGGTACAGTGAATGTACAGTGCAGGTACAGTGAATTTACAGTTAATGTACAGTGCACAGGTACAGTGCAGGTGCAGTGCACAGGTACAGTGAATGTTCAGTGCACAGGTACAGTGCAGGTACAGTGCAGGTACAGTGAATGTACAGTGCACAGGTACAGTGCAGGTACAGTGCACAGGTACAGTGCAGGTACAGTGAATGTACAGTGCACAGGTACAGTGCACAGGTACAGTGCAGGTACAGTGAATGTACAGTGCACAGGTACAGTGCACAGGTACAGTGCAGGTACAGTGAATGTACAGTGCAGGTACAGTGAATTTACAGTTAATGTACAGTGCACAGGTACAGTGCCGGTACAGTGCAGGTACAGTGAATGTACAACACAGGTACAGTGAATGTACAACACAGGTACAGTGCACAGGCACAGTGCAGGTACAGTGAATGTACAGTGCAGGTACAGTGAATTTACAGTTAATGTACAGTGCACAGGTACAGTGCAGGTGCAGTGCACAGGTACAGTGCAGGTACAGTGAATGTACAGTGCAGGTACAGTGAATTTACAGTTAATGTACAGTGCACAGGTACAGTGCAGGTACAGTGCAGGTACAGTGAATGTACAGTGCACAGGTACAGTGAATGTACAACACAGGTACAGTGAATGTACAACACAGGTACAGTGCAGAGGTACAGTGAATGTACAGTGCAGGTACAGTGAATTTACAGTTAATGTACAGTGCACAGGTACAGTACACAGGTACAGTGCAGGTACAGTGAGTGTACAGTGAATGTACAGTACACAGGTACAGTGCAGGTACAGTGAGTGTACAGTGAATGTACAGTACACAGGTACAGTGCCGGTACAGTGCAGAGGTACAGTGAATGTACAGTGTAGGTACAGTGAGTGTGCAGTGATCCAATCTCTGATTGGCCAGATCAGACTTCAGGGCGGAGCAGGTATGAACTCTTTGTACTTGTACTTTTTATTGTGTTTTGTTTTGTTCTGGAACTGAATATGAAGGTTTCTCTTGTTGTCGTTTTGATATCATCAATCAGATAAGATTAATAAACAATAATCAGCTGATTGCATGTGACCCTGCTGGTGTCAGAGTGAAACTGCAGCTGTTTTTTCTGACTGTGACAAACTGAGCTGATTCTAATCTGAACTGCAGCTATTTACAGACACAGATTAACAGATTATACGCACACGCACACACACACACACACACACACACACACACACACACACAGGTATTAATAAACTGGGCAGAAACAGTATGATGTTTCTTCCTGTGATGATGTCATCACACTCAATCCCACCATAAAAGAGACACATGTTGTTGTTGTCATCGTCTGTGTCACAATCTATTGTTGCCATGACGATGGTTTGTTGACCAACAGAACCTCCTGACCTCTGACCTCAGCTCAGGTTCACAATCGCCAACAACATCATCATCACTTTCCACATTCATTCATATCAGATCAGATCATTGATATTAGCGGAGAGGCTGTTGGAGGAGGGGCTTAGATGTTTAAAAGCACCCTTGGCAGTGGCTCCGCCCTCTTCCTGGTGGTCAAACTTCACTGCTGGCTCTGTGCGATGTGAGCGTTTGGTTTGGTGTTTTGTTTTATTTGTGGCTGCCTTCGCTCCATTATTCCGATGATGTTTCAATTCATAAGCGTAAAGGTGCAGTACCTTTCTTCCTCCACCAGGGGCCCTCTCTGACGGAGTAGGAGACATCTCTGAACTCGATGTTGACGGCTGGTCTCCGTGGTAACGAGGAGAACCTCTGGGCCTCTGACACGTTGTTGTCCACCTTCTTCAGGTGTCCCTGCAGCAGCGGCGTCTTCTGGCCCCCTGGTGGATGTTTGGTGACAAACTCGTCCAGACAGACACACACAGACCGCGGGTCCAACATCAGGTCTGGAGGTCCGTTGGTGTTCTGACACACACACACACACACACACATTAACACAGTGGACATGTCTCCATTCACAGAGACGATCGATAACAAACTGGGACTTTGACTCTGACCTTCAGAGACTCTCTGGGTCTTTGTCAAACTCCAGGTTTTTTCTGATTTGTGATGAATGTGTGACGAACAAGGCACCGGTTCAGATTAACCGTCAGGTGTGTGTGTGTGTGTGTGTGTGTGTGTGTGTGTGCGTGTGTGTGTAAATCCTGATAATCTGCCTTCACGAGGTAACTGTCGGACACTGGATTTGCAAAAATACACACAAACACACTGCTTCATCATATGTACATCCACACTGTGACTATCAGTGTATGTATTAGTGTGTGTGTGTGTGTGTTAGAGAACATTAGTGTGCGTGTGTGTGTGTATGTACTCACCATGATGATGGAGTTGGTGACACTGGGGTTGTGCACAGACCAGGCGGCCATCAGACAGGCCATGGCCGAGACACTCCAATTCTCTCACACACACATACACACACACTGATCATGTGCTGGACACACCCGCCCTGAGCGAATGCCACACCCCTGTAGCACTGACCACGCCCCCTGCAGACACTGAACCCGCCTGTGGTCTAAGCCGTGACTCAGGTGTCCAAGCTGTCAAACATGGCTCAGCAGTTCCATCAGAACCTTCCTCGTGGCGCCACCTGGTGGTTCACTCTGTCCCAGACCTTCGGATCATGTGACCTCCACAGTTCAGGTGTGCTGACTTCAGGGAGTCTCAAGAATTCAGATTCCCGTGTCTCATTATTTCTTCTTCAGTGTGAACAATCAGTTATCATCTCTCTGAACTATCTGTTTGTCCCCTGACAGTGCCACCTGCTGGCCAAGATGCTGCACTGCAACAACAGAACACAGGATTCCACTTGAAGTAACAGCTTGGTCTTTTAATGTCACAAATCTTTCCACTGAAACAAGAAAAAAAAAAACATTCAAAATAAGAGTTTGGTCAACATTCAGTCACTTCCTGTTGTTGTAAGGCATCGACACGTCGTCTGCAAAGAGGAATAGGAAACCACCCACTTCAGATCAGACTAATATTTTAACACTTTGGACAAATCAAACGCACCGCCAGCTGTCGTCACGGCAACGGAGACGACAATAACGACGTAGAGCTGAACAGTTCGCGGCTTCACTCACGAAACCAAAAACAAAACCAAGAACAAATTCTGACATTGGTGTGATGTGACATCACACAGGGTTACTACGGTTACGCATGACCATGTGTGACATCATCACATCTCCCTCCTCCTGCGATGACGTGGCGCTGGTTTATTTTGTTTTCTTGTCGGTGGCGAGCGTGTCGTGCAGTTTGGAGACACATTTCTCAAACTGGTCCATCACCAGCGTCCCGTTATCATCGTAAAACGCCGCCACCGACTCCGTCACCTCCGTCTCCCTCTGCCTCGACTTCCCATCGCAGAAGGAAACTCGGAGCGTGTACTGGTCGTCAAACCTGAGACACAAACACACGGGTCACACAGAGTACTGACAACTGGTTAGTCATCACCTGACCTCAGTGCCGGACCGTTTGAGGGAGGAGGAGAGCTGCCACACGTGATCTGGATCCAGTCCGGTCGGATCTTTGTTCAGCGCCACCAGAAAAATGTTCTTTTCCTTGTACGACGTGTAGAGAGTCAGGACGGCCATCATGATGAAGTATGTGAGGGCAACAGGTTAAAGAATAACACAACACAATGTTCACACACACACACACACACACACACACACACACACACACTTCCTGTGTAGAAGGATATGAGATAACACAGCAAGCTAACACGGGGCGGGACTCGGGGAATGGGTGTAAATAATCCCACACCAGCGCCAACATGGCGAACAAACAGGAAATGGTGCAGATGAAGAGACGACCATCCACCAACTGGAAGTTCTCCACGTAACCGTACTTCTCCAGCAGCACCTGCAGGGGGCAGTGATGGAAAAGATCAAAGGTCATCGACTCACCCCACAGGGTGGATGGTTTCAAGATGTTGGATTTGAATGATTTCATGCTGACAGGAAGTGACATCACACTGCTCAGGAAGTGAATCTATTCTGGGTGATCAGGAACACCAGAGGCCGGTGGTCATTGCGCCTCCGGCCTGGCAGGGGGAGCTGTGGGCCGAGTCTCAGTCACCATGAAAATATTTGGTTTCAAAGTTGAAGGAAATGATTCAAACCTTCTTCGCAGCATCGTCCAGAGAATTCTTCACGGCCGCTCCGTCCCACTTATCGATCTTCACCGGCTTCTCATCGATTCTCCACTGGAGAGAGTTCACAAACATCACGGAGTCTGACCTTCACCTCATGTGCTCATAATGACAATAACCACCACAACAATGCCATGAAACCAGGGCATTGTTGTAATGTACGTGACGTCATTGTGACAAATAACACTTCCTGTTGGGTGACCATTAGGGCTAATCACTCACAGGAAGTGGCGTCACGTAAAACAGTTGTCACTTTCAGCTACACTGACGCCTGTTTGGAGACCTGTGCACACAACGCTGTGACGTCACACCGGTGCAACACGTCATGAACACGGTCGATGTTCGCGTTAACGTTCGTATGTGGTCACATGTTGGTCCGTTAGACAACGTACTGGATTCCGCATCACTTCTCATTGACTGACTGCGGCAGCCTGTTAGCATTAGCATTAGCACGCTGAGCGCGAAGTGTGAATACACAGCGGCTAACGGCAGAGCTGTGAACCCGCGACCTCTGGACACTGGTGCAAAATGAGGACGTGACCTTTGACCAGAAGCGTCGTGCGGAGCAGACGTGACGTTTTCGGTTCTTTACCTTCTCCAGCAGCCCGTTCTTCCCGTTCCTCGCTGCTGCGGCCGCCATCTTGTTTGTCCTCCTCTGACCTGGAGTTCTCTGATTGGCTAACACGCCTCCAACCGCGCGCACGTCTGACGTCATTGGGCGACGGCGTGCGCGTTCCCGACAATAAAAATTCAAATTTGAACAGCAAGTCACGTGTTTCCATCATCACTATTATTCTTCTTAAAATTATTATTGTTGTCATTACTCATCGTAACAAGAAGACATCGTAACTTCATGTCAGCCGGAAGTAGAGATGTGATGTCATCACTCCACTCTGACCTGTGTGTGTGTGTGTAGATAGCAGCATGTATGTTGGCATGTAAAGAAAAAGAAGACACTCCGTCATTTCAGGTCCTTTAGTTTTTCTTGGTTTCATTGTTGTCATATAAAAGTGCTGACTCACTGTAGAAACATGCCACGTCACTCTCCATTATTTGGCACAAAAACACTCAACTGCATCATCATCACCCTCTTCTTCATCATCATCACTATCACCCTCATCTTCATCATCCTCATCTTTATAAAATGTGCAGGTTAGAATCCTCAGTAAAAAAAAGCCCTTCAGACGAACCGTCATCAATAATCATTCCAATCACAAACATGAGGCAGCTGACAGGAAGTCATGAGACCACCGCTGTAAAACAGGAGAATGTAATCGATTACTTTTAGTTGCTGTTTGAACATTCAAGCATCAAAATGTTTGATAGATTGTTTCTTAAATTCATTTTACACATTCATTCATTTAACTTAGATTCTAAATAAACGCACTTTAATCTCTGAGACGGGAGCTAGCTTTGATGTTAGCTTGACAGGTTAAAGCAACCTGTTCGCGAGCCATCATTTACTTGAGCTAACCAACATTAGCATTAGCTTCAATGGTTAGATATGAATACATACTGTTCCCCTACTTCCTGCTTTAACTGGATTATTTTCACTCCAACCAATGAGGTTCACTCATCCTGTCACATGACTTCCTGCCACGAGTCAGTGTCTGTTCAGGAGGAAGTTCCAATTATGCTCAGAGGTCAGAGAAGACTCCACCCACTGCGTCCACCGGGAAGACGACCAGTGGCAGAGACGAACCAGGAACATGTGGCTCACTGTGTTTGAGAACATCCCATAATACTTTGCTCCTCAGGCAGAAACACAAGTGTTGGGGCAGAGACGCACTTGAGCAAAAACAGCGTGAACACAATTCATGGAGGGTCCCACTAGAGGGCGCACTCCAGAACCTGATGTTTACATTCTGAGATCAAACATATCAACACTGAAGGAGATGTACTGCCCATACACTGCCCCCTGCTGTTCACCTCTGTATTACACCCTGTGGGGGCGGAGCCTATCTGTCAGCAAACAACGTGAACACGCAGTAAAAACGAGATCACCTCCGACCTGACGTCAGCTGATCCATCGGAACCTACGGGGAAAAGTTAAAGGTGGAGCTGTTCAATCATCAGGGTTCACGATGTTCTGCTCCTGGCTCCTCCTCCTGGCTCCTCCTCCTTTTTGGTTTCATGTCATTGAGTCTGTGGTGATTGAAGCTTTAAAGATCAAAGATCAAAGCACAGGGTTCAGGTTTTCCTTTGATCCATCGTCCGACACAAATTGAACCAGACGTTTCCAGTGGCGGCGGCGGCGTGAAGCTCTGGAGATGTGAAGACAGTTTATTGATCATGGATCAGTTATTGCTGCGACATCAGTTTAAAGTGACAGGACTGTGTGCTCGTGTTGGTTGTCATGACGACGGACTCAGTTTTTGGTGATTTTGCTGGTGCAAAGAAAATAAAACAAGTTTGTAAAAACATTCACACTCATCTGCTCACTTTGCATATTTCACGTACTTCCTGCTATGGTTAGTGCTTCTTGTTGATTCGTCGAGATCTCCTCAGGCCACGCCTCCTGCGGTTCTGATTGGACATCCAGGAGCGCAGGAAGTAAGTGTCGGGGCTCCTCCTGCGGTTGGCGCTCTGGTTCTCCAGGTCAAACTGTCTCTGCAGCTTCAGGGCCAGGACCCGGTCCTGCTGGACCTGACGGATGTACCGCTGGTCGAAGGCGTCCTGGGCGACGGAGCGACTCCTCCTCAGGTCGGAGTCGCGCTCCGAGTCCAGGTGTTTGGTTTTTTGCTTCCTCTTCCTGCCGCGCCGTGAGGTGGTCTGACTGTGGAAGCTACTGTCCGACTCTTTACGGGGACTCTGCGAATCCTTTGGCACAAACACACACGACTGGAATCCAGAGTTCTTCACATAAGGCGAGAAAGACTGTTTTTGACTGAACAGCGCCCCCTGGCTGCAGGACTCAGGAACCATGACCGCCGTGGGCTCAGAGTCTGAACTTCTTCTGAAACTGGCGTCAGCGCTGTAGCGGATGGCAGGAACCCGGATCTTCACCGTCTGTTTGTGGAAGGCGTCGGTGTCTCCGGCCCCGGGATCAAACAGCAGCCTCCTCTTATTGGTGGACGTCAGACCGTCACCCGCAGGGGCTGCGTGAGTCTTTATGGCGTCCTCGGTGGCGGCGCCGGTCTTGTGGTGGACCTCTGCGATGGGGCTGGTGAGCGTGCCCTTGGAATTGACTTTGAGGTTCTGACGGTCCAGTTCGATCTGCCTCCACTTCTGCAGCACTGCCGGACTGGCCTCGTAGCTGGTGGACCTCTGCAGACCCCGGGTCAGGTTCCGCGGCGTGGACTTGACGATGGTCGGCTCCAACAGACGACCGTCCGGTAAGCGTTTGGGCGGCGTGCAGGGCGAGCAGACGATGGGTTTGAAGTGGTTGAGCTCCTCTGAGATGCTGTCGTTACTCTCGGGGCTGATGGATCGCTCGGGTCGTGGCGGCGGTAAAACCAGGGGGGCGGAGGATGATGATGTCACCACAGCTCGCCAGGCCAGCCTCCGGTCAGGAGCGGCGAGCGGAGCGGAGACGGAGCGACTGTTCTCCGAGGAGAGGAGGATTCCTGCTGTGAAGCTGTGACTGATCCCGACCTGAGCACAGGAGTCAGAGAACAACGACCTCTGACCTCACTGAGATTCTCAAAACAAACATCTTCAAAATACCTTCGTTTTTTTAATTCTGAAAAGAAAAATGTACAACTTCACCACTAGATGTCTCTAAACATCTGCAGGTGTCCTGAGAGTCGTACCTGCTCGCTCGGCGCCGGCTGAGCGCTGACCTTCAGTTTGCCTCCGCCGGCCTCCACAGGGTCGGTGCAGCTGCGACTTCTCTGAGCACCACTGAAGAAGAGGAGACGTTTGTTATGTCGGTGTGAAGCTGCAGCAGAACGCTGACGCCCCCTTGTGGCGATTACTCTGATGTTCTGCTCACCCAGTAACAGCTGACGAGGATTTGGTTTTCCGGACAAAGGCGGAAACGTTCCTGATCCTCCTGATTGGCTCCTCGTTCTCAGAGTCCGACAGAACTCCCTGAAAAGCACAAACATAAACAAACATGTACACAAACAGACATGTACACAAACAAACGTGTACACAAACAGACAGGTACACAAACAAACATGTACACAAACAGACAGGTACACAAACAAACGTGTACACAGACAGGTACACAAACAAATAGGTACACAAACAAATGTGTACACAAACAGACAGGTACACAAACAAACGTGTACACAGACAGACAGGTACACAAACAAACATGTACACAAACAGACAGGTACACAAACAAATGTGTACACAAACAAACAGGTACACAAACAAACATGTACACAAACAGACAGGTACACAAACAAACGTGTACACAAACAGACAAGTACACAAACAAACATGTACACAAACATCACGTTTGAATTCAACAGACTCACGATGTCGTCGCGCTGCACCGACTCGTCTTTACGTCTCCTCGTCTCGTCTCTGTCCTCACACAACAACTGAAACACAAAGACAACAAACCTCAGACCCGTTTCCACGGCGACAGATGATCCACTTCAGGTTCAGGTCACGTTTACATTCACTTCACATTCACTTCATCAAAATCAAGATTCATGTTTGACTCAACTCCAGCTGAGTTCAACACAACGTGCAAGAAACAAACCAATCACAGGGGGTCAGCGGTCACGAACCCTGACACCATTTGTCCTCGCTCACCTTGTGTTTCCCGCCTGCTCCCAACGACACGTCTGCCGACTTCGTGAAGAGAGCGGGACACACAAACACCTCTGCAGACACACAACACACACCTTTTAGAAACACACAATAATACACACACTATGACAGCATCTCTCTCTCTCTCTCTCTCACACACACACACACACACCAGGATATACGACATAACATGTAAATACGTGATTACCATATATGGTCACAAAGAATGCTCAATACGATTTGTTTGTTTAACTTATTGTAAACATGTTGTAGACACAAACGTAGCATCACCATGCATGTAGTAACCATGTAGTACACATGTAGTACACATGTAGTAAATGTATGATAGACACATACACATGTAGTAACCATGTACATGTGCAGTAGATGTGTAGAGCACATGCAGTAAACATGTAGTACATGAAGTAAATGTATGATAGACACATACACGTGTACATGTGCAGTAGCCATGTAGTTGACATGCAATAAACATGCAGTAAACATGTAGAACACATGGTGTAAACATGTAGTACACATGGTGTAAACATGTAGAAAACATGCAGTAAACATGTTGGATGAGCAGCACATGTCTGGGCAAGTTCTCACAACATCACGTGACACTGTGACGTCACTGACTGCGGATCAGTTCTACACTTCATATTCAGTTTAAACCCGATTCACTCCAATGACACCAAAGTGTCATCTGGCTGAGGAACCGGACCAGGTGAACCGGGTCGGTCAGTTCGGACCAGGTCGAAGTAAAGTTGGTAGTTAAGCCCCGCTCCTCTGAGCGCTCCCGCTCTGTGCAGGTCACTATATCAAACACACAGCGGGGTGTCGGGGCTCGGGTCCCCGTCAAACACACCGACCTCTCCGGCCGTCGCTGTCCCTCCGGGCCGCTCTGCTGCTGCTCCGGTCCGGGTCTCCTCTCCGGCGGAGCCGCTCGTCGGGTCTCCGGGACAGGCACCGCGGACCGACCGGGTGTCCGCAGGGCGGGCTGCCGCCGGGCTCAGCCTCCTCACACACCGGACACTTGGTCACATCGTCCTCCGGCGGACTGGACCCGGACCCGGACCCGGACCCGGACGCGGACCCGCACCCTCCCCCGCACCCGGAACGGGACCTGCCGGTTGCTGTCCCGGGTCGTTCGGCGGACCGAGCGGTCGCCATCTTGGTGTTAAGTGTCCTCTCTCAGGTCCGCTCCCACAACAAACCCCGCCCTGCACTCACCGGAACAGCGCGCAAAACTCGTGGACGCGCGTGGAGCCCGCCAACTGGAGCGGAAACAGGGCTCGAATTTATTTCAAAATAAAAGAAATGAATGATGTAATGAATGTTTTCAATCTGAAATGACAAACTGACAGTGACATGACTTGATTCCCAACATCCGGTGGAAAATGAAGGACATTCCAGGGATGATTCATCTTCTCTTTGTAGACCGTCACATGTCAGACACGTCTTCATGTCAAACACATACATGTAGCTCACCTGTCGGTGACGTCACCCGCGTAACGAGTCAAACACGTGATCAAACTGTAACAAACACGTAAAAAAGTGTTGACGTAACAACAGTCAGAAACCACGGGACTTCAAAATAAACATCCACGAGAACGTTTATTGTGAAGGGCTCATTTCGACCGACGTAACCCGGAAGTCAAATGAGATTTGAGCGTAGAGGAAGAAAAGGTGAACAACAACAACAACAATGGCGGCGACCGGTGGAATCTCGCTGTTGTGAAGATTAAAGAGGAAACATCAAAGGTGAAAGACTTTGATCTTTATTTCATGTTTGAACTTCAGAGATTTTTCTCTTCACGATATTTTCAACTTTGTTCACGTTTGCAATCTTTTTTATTTATTCAAGTGAAAGATTGAATGTTCTGATGTAATACTGAGTATTGCAGTATATTCAAACTACTGTAAGAAATACTACAGTGATGAATGCTGCACTGAATCAGTACTGTAAGAAGTACTACAGATCTTACTGTGCTTTGTGATCGGCCATGTCCTGGTCCATGATTGAGTTCCCATTCTGGTTCCTGTTTCAGGTCCTGATCCAGTTCCCGGTCAGGCTGTGGGATGCAGGACCTCAGGCCGGTGGTGGAGGTGGTCCGTCTGGGGCTGCTCAGGTACGAGGAGGCTCTGAGGCTGCAGCGGGTCTATGTGGACCGGCATCGGTCCGGTTCGGCTCACGCTCTGCTGTTGTGTCAGCACTGGCCGGTTTATACCACCGGGATCCGCCACAAGCCTTACCCCGCCCCCCTGCTGGACCAGCTCCGCCTGCAGGGGGCCGAGGTCCACCGGACCAACAGAGGGGGCCTCATCACGTTCCACGGTCCAGGTCAGCTGGTCTGTTACCCCATTCTGAACCTGGGCGGCTTTAAGAAGGTACGAGGCGAGTCATTGTGGGTCCACCTCTGATGTGTAGACACGGTTCTAATCCCGGACTGGTTCTCAGAGCGTCCGCTGGTTCGTGGGTCAGCTGGAGAAAACCATCATCTCCGTCTGCGGCAGCTTCGGAATCCAGGCCTCCACCTCACCTCACACCGGAGTTTGGGTCGGAGACAACAAGATCTGTGCCATAGGTAGGACAAGACCAGGTGTTCCTCACCCGAGAGGAGAGACTCAGGTGAAGCACCTGAGCAGGTTTCCCTCACGTCTGATCCCTGCCTGTGTTTCAGGGATTCACTGCGGTCGCTACATCACCTCTCACGGTTTGGCTCTGAACTGTAACACCGACATGTCGTGGTTCACACACATCGTCCCGTGCGGAATCCGAGACAAAGGCGTGACGTCGCTGAGCGCCGAGCTGCAGAGGGACGTCGGCGTGGAGGAGGCCGAGCGCCACCTGCTGGACGCTTTCAGTAAACACTTCGACTGTCGGCTGACGGAAGCGCGAGCGGTGGAGGACGGATGAAACCGAGCCGTGAATAATTATCATTCATTCGACTCTCGGCCTTTGAATGAGTCGACAGAAGTTCTGATTGTGTGTTTGTGTAATAACAAGAATAATGATGAGGATAATAAATGATCATCATGATGAAAAAGTGTCGAACTTAGAGTTTAACAACCCCCACCCTCTCTTCCAGCGGTTGCCCAGCGCCCCCTGCTGAAGTGCAGGAGCAATAACAACAACATCAGTAGAGGACCACTGAACTCAGACTGACAGGAAGTACACGAGCTGTCAATCAAAGAACTGATGCCACATCTCACAATAAATATGCTCTGGATTCCAGAGCCACGTGTGATGACGTCATAATATCAAATGACACCTGAACTTTTCACAGACGCAATCAAACGTCATCTTTGTGTGAACACGTGACCCCATCACTCACGATGCGCCTCTGTGAAAATATGTTCTTTTATTTTGAAGGTGAGGTTTACTTCCGGGTCAGCCCCCCGGCGGAAAAATGACTTTCACTTTGAGAAAATGAAAAAAGGTTTTCAGTCCCCGTTTTTACTATAAATGGATGATACAACACCTCAGAGAAAACAAAAACAACATGACTGAACTTACATGTGAATATGAGAGAAACACTGCTGCCTTTCAAAATAAGAGCTCTTCATTTGGGCTTTTACTATCGTAGCGGAACTCAGCCGCGTTAGGTCACAGGAGTTGGATTTTTTGGGTGTTTGTGCGTGTGTGCGAGTGTTTGTGTGCATTGCGTGTGCGCGCGCGCGTGTGTGCAGGCAGGCAGCGGCAGCGGCAGCTAACTGTAGCCGCAGACAGTGCACTTCAGACGGACACACAGAACAAAGAGCAGCCGGCGCCGCGGAGCTTTCCCCGGGTCAGTGTCCGTGACTCAGCCCGCTGGCCGGTCTCCTGACGCGGCCGCATGACTGTTACCTAACCGGGGCCCGGTGAATCAGCATGGGAGACGACGGCGGAGTTAACGGGAACCTGAACGCCAACCTGCGGTGTCAGAGCACCGGGGACCCGCAGCTGGACGAGGCGGTGCTCCGGTGGTTCACCTGGGACAAGGTAAATGTGTGTGTGCGTGTGAGAGATGGTAAACCAAAATGAAAAAAGACATGTAGCATTAAAATGACGTCATCAAAGAAGCTGCAGTTTAATTAAATTAAATTATAACATGGAACTGCTGATTGTGACCACAGGGTGGCGCTGCAGGCCTGTGTGTGCGTGTTCAGAACACGCTCATTCTTGAACTTAGACATCATCACACATTAACATGACGTCATCAGATACCTCATCAGCAAGATCACATGACTGTGTTGCCATGCCAACAGATCAGCAAATCCACAATGGTTATCCAGCTTCCGCCGTCACTTCCTGTCCACTTCCTGTCCGTAAGAATGAAATTGTTTCTGGCAGACAGGAAGTGACGACTCTCACAGACAGGAAGGGAGTGATTGGTCCACATCAATCATCCAATCACTGATTGATCTCCATGTGACAGATTTGGCACCACATGGTGGCGCTGACACATTCCTTCATTCTGAGTCACTAGTTTTTAATAGAACCCCCCCCCCCTCTGTGTTACAGCTGTGTTTGTAAAGGTCATGACCCCCACAAGAGTCACTGACCTTTACTGTAAATGTCAATACCACACACACACACACCTGTTTCTTTCACACATTGACTTTGTCATGTAAAAAATGTGTGAGATATTTATATCGGCTACTGCGTGTGTGTGTGTGCGTGTGTGTGTGCGTGCATGCGTGTGTGTGTTTGTGTGTGTTTGTGTGTGCGCGTGTGTGTGTGTGTGTGTGTGTATGCGCGTGTGTGTGTAGAACTGCAGGACTCGGGCTCAGGTGGAGTCTCTGGTGACGTCGTGTCGGTTCGATGAACTGAGGTCGAGACTCTGCAGCAGGATGAGCTTCGGAACAGCTGGACTCAGAGCGCCTATGGGAGCCGGATTCAACCGGATCAATGACCTCACTGTGATCCAGTCCACACAGGTCAGACCGGTTCATAGACCAGTGAAGTGTTTGTCTGATATTTTGGATGAGGTCATGTATGATGCAGTGCTCTTCATGATGTTAGCGTGTTGCCGTGTTCAGGGCCTGGTCTCGTACCTGTCCCGGTGTTTTGCCGACCTGAGCAGCAGAGGTGTGGTGGTTGGTTTCGACACCAGAGGTCAGGAGAGGAGCGGCTGCAGCAGTCAGAGGTGAGATCCTCAACAGGAACCATGTGACAAACCAGAACCCTCAGGTGCGAAGGGGCGGAGTCACCAGACGCGTGACATCTCTGTTTCAGGTTGGCGAACTTGACGGCTGCCGTGATTCTGAGTCGAGACGTCCCGGTTCATCTCTTCTCCACGTTTGTCCCCACACCGTTCGTGGTGAGTCCCCGCCCCCTTTGTCGTCCCGCGCCTCATGTGACAGAAGTGTTCAGTTTCACGTGTTTGCTCTTTCAGCCGTACGCCGTGAAGAAACTGGGAGCGGCGGCGGGAGTCATGATCACGGCTTCGCATAATCCAAAGGACGATAACGGATACAAGGTCAGAGACGCTCGCGTGTCTCCGAGCACGCAACCAGAACCTGGTTCATCTGGCCCTTCCCCCTGCAGGTGTACTGGTGTAACGGTGCCCAGATCTCGTCGCCTCACGACAAGGAGATCCTGCGCAGCATCGAGGAAGAGCTGGAGCCCTGGAGCGCCTCCTGCTGGAACGAGGAGGTAGTGGAGAGCTGCTCCCTGAGGACCGACCCACTGACTCAGATCAACAGCTGCTACATGGATGAACTCGGATCACTCTGCTTCCACAGGTCAGACGAGACCGGGTTCACCTCGGCAGGTGGTCCAACAGAATTCAGACCTTTACAGGTGGTCCAGAAAAAAACCCCTAATGTAGTTTGAAGTGATTCAGACCTCATTAGATAGCCCCTAGAAATCCTGACCTCTACAGGTGGCTGAGCAGAATCTAGACCTCTGCACATCAGGTTGGTGATGCTGGCGTCGAAGCAGCTGATGGAATCTGCTGGACCCAGACCCTTCCAGGATGCACAGTCCTGTGTGTTGTGGTGGTGTGGACTGATCCTGGTCTGGTTTGCTCTGTTGTTCCTCAGGGATCTGAACCGGATCTGTCCTCTAAAGTTCGTCCACTCGTCCTTCCACGGTGTCGGACATGTCTTCGTCCAACAGGCCTTCCGGACCTTCGGCTTCGATCCTCCGATTCCGGTCCCTGAGCAGAAAGACCCCGATCCCAACTTCTCTTCTGTTCGATGTCCAAACCCAGAGGAGGGGGAGTCCGTGCTGGTGAGGAACTGGTCCCAGTTCGGTGTTTTTATTCTTATTTTCTATTTCTGATTCTTTTCGTCTGTGTTGCAGAAACTGTCTCTTCTCCTGGCGGAGCGAGAAAAGGCTCAAATCGTCCTGGCAACGGATCCGGATGCTGACCGACTGGCTGTGGCAGAGAAGTCTGATGGGTAACTGACACCTGATCAAAGGCACTTCAGCACCATCACACATCAAAGCTCTACAACGTCTCCCCGTGCTGCTGTGCCAGGTGCGGTTGGAAGGTGTTCACAGGTAACGAGATGGCCGCTCTGCTGGGTTGGTGGATGTTCTTCAACTGGAAGGAGAATCATCCGGATCCGGCCGACACCCGGAACGTTTACATGTTGGCCACCACCGTGTCGTCCAAGATCCTGCGGGCCTTTGCCCACATGGAGGGGTTCCACTTCGAGGTGAGACCGGGAACAACCGCACCCAGCTGAGAGGAGACGGGATCACAGAGGAGACAGGTGACCTTTGGCCTCTGTGTCCAACAGGAAACTCTTCCAGGGTTCAAGTGGATCGGGAACAGGATGCACGAGCTTTCCAAAACAGGAAACACCGTCTTATTCGCCTTCGAGGAGTCGATCGGTGAGCGGACTTGTTTTTTAGTTTTTGGCTGAGCTGACGTCCGGAACCATGACGCCTCGTGTCCACTGACCTGCGGGGGGCGCCACTCACTGACTCTGTGTGCGTGTCCTCAGGGTTCCTGTGTGGCAGCATGGTCCCTGAGAAAGACGGCGTGAGCTCGGCGGTGGTCGTAGCAGAAATGGCGTCTTATCTCCACAACAAGAACCTGAGTCTGAAGCAGCAGCTTCACAACATCTACCAGACGTACCAGGCTCCTCTCATTGTTTTTATTGACTGACCTTTGACCTCACTTTGATTTACAGTCCAACCTCAGGTCACACAGACAGAGCAATACTCAGCTTTTGCCACTGGAGGGCAGCAGAGCGCTGCTAGATGAATAGGAAGTCTTTGATTGACATGATTGATGTTCTGCTGTCAGTCTGTGAGCTCTTCATCTTGACCTTTGACCCCTTTTATTTTGAAAGTCTTCTCTGTTGTGACTTCCTGTTGGCAGGTACGGTTATCATGTGTCCAAAACCTCCTATGTGGTCTGTGACCACCCGCCCACCATCCAGAAGATATTTGGAGGCATCAGAAACTTTGGGGGCGGGGCATCATACCCAAAAACGTGCGGTGGCGTCCCGATCGTCCACATCAGAGACGTTACCACGGGATACGACAGCGGCCGGCCTGACCTCCGATCTGTAAGACATGAACAGGAAGTGCTGGGTGGTTTGGTGACATCATGTGAGGCTGGTGTTTCCTGTGCAGGTTCTCCCCGTGTCCAGGAGCGGTCACATGATCACCTTCACGCTGCAGAACGGCGTCGTGGCCACGCTGAGAACCAGCGGCACCGAACCCAAGATCAAATTCTACACCGAGCTCTGCGCCGCGCCCGGGAGCAGGTCAGCTGATTCCCCGTGGTTCCGGAGCAGTGGAGGATCGATCAGGACTGATCGTTGTGCTGTGTGTTGTTGCAGTGACACGTCTGACCTGGAGGCGGAGCTCTCCAAGGTGACGGCAGCTTTGGTGGAGGAGTTCCTGGAACCGGAGAAAAACCACCTGATTCGCCGCTCTGTCTAACCTCGCCTCCACACACCAGCTCCTTGTCGTGATGTCACTTCCTGTTGTATTTGTAGAGGAATGAGAGCGCCACCCTGTGGTGTCCAAGTTCATGTCAGAGGAAAGAAATGGAAACCGAGCACGATGGGTAACGAGAGTTATTGTTTTCTCATGTATGTTTATATTAAATTATTAGTAAACGAGTTATATTTTTTCAACTCAAGGAAAAACATGGTCATGAGAAACTGAATCTCGTTTCAGTAACGTTCCAGATTTTGGTGAAGTTTGAAGTTTCTGATTAACAACATGAACAGATGACAGGAGCTCCACTTTACTTTGATCAGGTTTTGCTCGTTAGAGAATTTCAGTGGAATGTCCCTTTAAACAAACACTAGTTTTTCATCCCTCTGGACGACGAAGATGATGATATATTTTTGTACTCGACAGTCGACGTATTAGTTGTAGATATGACGAGCTGCTGCTGCTGATATGTTGCGTGTTGTCGTGGCGATGGTTCATTCAGCTCCTAGTATTTATTTTATTAAACAGAGTGAGATGTCTCACCTCACAAAAGATCCTTGTTCTGTCTGTCTGCTATCATGGAGACCCCACTGTAAACACCTCTTGCTGTTGCTACGGTAACGGTTTCCCTCTGACTGCAGCCAGCGCTGTCACAGTCATCCTCAAAGGCCACGCCCCCTGGTGATCATGTGATTCTGATGTCAACCAAAAATTCAACCAAATAAAATGAGACTGAAACGTCAAAGTTTTGAGTCATCAGCTTTTATTGTGATGTCATCCCTTTTTATGCTTTTATTCTGAAAAACTTCATGATTCACATTTATATATATATGTGTGTGTGTGTGTATAAATAAAAGCTTTTTCTTATCAACTGGACAGACAGGGGTCAGAGGTCAAAGGTGGGGGGCGTGCGCCTTGGTACTCAGACCCATGTGGTGCAGGATCTTGATCCGGATCTGCTGCAGGTTGATCCCGTATATGATGGGGTTCATGAGCGGTGGAACCACAAAGAACTCGGCGGCCAGCGCGTGCCTGAGCACCTGAAGCTCGCTCCCGCTGCCGTACCGCGAGTACATGACGTCAAAGACCAGCGAGTGCGTGAAGACGAGCAGCGTGATGAGGTGCGGGAGACACGTCTGCATGAACTTCCGGCGGTCGGAGCGCGAGCGTAGGGCCGCGCGCACCAGGTGTGCGTAGGACACCGTGATGAGCGCGGTCTGGGACACGTGGGAGACTACGAGCACGAAGCCGTACACGTTGTTGATGGTGGTCTGCGCGCTCCCGCACGACAGTTTGACCACCTCCCAGTTGGTGCAGAAGAGTTTGGGCACGTGGTTGCCGCAGAGGCGGAGCCTGGCCGTCAGGGTTATGCCCACCAAGCTCTCCAGGAAGGGGAAGCACCAGGTGACCAGCAGCAACCGCGCCACCTTCTGCGCCGTCATCAGCGCCCGGTACTGTAGCGGTTTACAGATGGCGAGGAAGCGGTCGTAGGCCATGATGGTGAGACTGGTGAACTCGCAGAACACGTAACTGTACAGGAAGAACATCTGCGTGATGCAGCCGCGGTACGTGATCACGTGAGACGCCGCCAGGAGGTCGTGCAGCAGCTTGGGATAGAAACAGGAGGCACCGCAGATGCCATTGACGCAGAGGTTACACAGGAAGATGTAGATGGGTTCGTGAAGAGTCTTCTCCACCAACACGGTGAAGATCAGCATCACGTTCACCAGCAGGGTCAGCAGGTACGAGGTCAGCGCCGCCGCAAAGTACAGCCGACGGCTGGTCACTGACTCGTTCAGACCCTGAAGAACAAAGACAAAGTCCGAGGTGTTCTCCATCACACCTGACCAGGTGTCCTCAGAAGGTCAGCAGGTGTCCTCTGACCTCAGAGACATCAAAAGGTTCATTTCACATCAAAGTCTGAAAAGCAAAGAGGTGACTGACTACACGTTAACATCAAACAGCACGTCAGTCGTTCCACAAACATCTACAGGTGTGAATGTGACATCATCCTAATCTTCATCATCAGGATGTGATCAGGTGTGTGAGGCTCAGTGTCGAGCAGCAGCTGCTCTTATACATCTGACCTGCACCTTCAGGTGTGGGGCCGTGTCTGATGACATCAGAGCGCCAGCTGCACTGAGGCCACGCCCCCCTCTGGTGAGCATGTTCTACAGTTTGTCCAGCAGGGACCTTCATGTCAGAAACACCTGAGCAGCAGATCCCATCTGACCTGCACTGACCCCAAACATCCACCAGGAAGCGCAGTTGGTTTGTGAAGTCTAAGGTAGTCGTGGTAACAATGTGATCCCAGCCATGACTGAAACAACATGGAGGCTGTGTGAGTTACTCTGCAAGACGCCACCAGGGGGCGGCCTCAGACACCTTCCTTTTGATTGACAGACTGAGATCGTGACCTTGTGATGTTAGCAGGGAGTTAGAGTGTGGGTCAGATGCGCCCCTTGCGGGCCACAGTGGTTCACTACAACACAGATGGTTCTGAGCGTGTTGGCTTAGGGCGTCTCTGATCACATGACGTAAACGTCACGCGACATGTTCAACATGTTCGAATGTCACAAGGGCGTTGTCCAAACGTGGTCAAACATCAAAATAACACTTCATGAGGACGTGGTTTTTACTGAACACTGTCCTATTTCCTCTTCCTGTCCTGTTTCCACTTCCTGTCCTGTTTCCTCTTCCTGTCCTGTTTCCTCTTCCTGTCCTGTTTCCACTTCCTGTCTTGTTTCCTCTTCCTGTCCTGTTTCCTCTTCCCGTCCTGTTTCTGCTTCCTGTCCTGTTTTTACTTACTGTCCTGTTTCCAATTCCTGTCCTGTTTCTGCTTCCTGTCCTGTTTCTGCTTCTTGTCCTGTTTCCTCTTCCTGTCCTGTTTCCACTTCCTGTCCTGTTTCTGCTTCCTGTCCTGTTTCCAATTCCTGTCCTGTTTCTGCTTCTTGTCCTGTTTCCTCTTCCTGTCCTGTTTCCACTTCCTGTCCTGTTTCTGCTTCCTGTCCTGTTTCCAATTCCTGTCCTGTTTTCTCTTCCTGTCCTGTTTCCACTTCCTGTCCTGTTTCCACTTCCTGTCTTGTTTCCAATTCCTGTCCTGTTTCTGCTTCCTGTCCTGTTTCCTCTTCCTGTCCTGTTTCCAATTCCTGTCCTGTTTCTGCTTCCTGTCCTGTTTCCAATTCTTGTCCTGTTTCCACTTCCTGTCCTGATTCCTCTTTCTGCCCTGTTTCCGCTTCTTGTCCTGTTTCCTCTTCCTGCCCTGTTTCTGCTTCCTGTCCTGTTTCCAATTCCTGTCCTGTTTCCAATTCCTGTCCTGTTTCCTCTTCCTGCCCTGTTTCCACTTCCTGCCCTGTTTCTGCTTCCTGTCCTGTTTCCAATTCTTGTCCTGTTTCCACTTCCTGTCCTGATTCCTCTTTCTGCCCTGTTTCCGCTTCTTGTCCTGTTTCCTCTTCCCGTCCTGTTTCTGCTTCCTGTCCTGTTTTCACTTCCTGTCCTGTTTCCAATTCCTGTCCTGTTTCTGCTTCCTGTCCTGTTTCCAATTCCTTTCAGACTGTGCTTCTATTTGCGTTCTTTCTTTGTATCTGTGAGCACAATGTGGGGTTCGGTGCCTTGCCCATGGAGTGGAGGGAGGTGGGAATCAAACTTCTCAGCCAAAGCTGCCCCCCCCCCCCACACACACACACACACGTGTGATATAACATCCAAGTTTTTTGTTTACATTCACAGTACAACACAGCCGAGCACGTTATTTTTTAGAAGTCCTGCTAGAAATGAATAAATAGATGAATAGAGAAATCAATAAACTTTCTCTCCTTCTCTCTCTCTCTCTCTCTCTCTCTCTGCTTGTGCTATTCCTTTGTTTTCTTAACGTAGGAAAGCGAAGAGTATAAAACACAGTATAATTGCCGGGGTTGAAGTGATTATAGGAGGCACTGGACCGTGGGGTCCCACCTGCTCATTTTCTCGTTCTGCGAGTGCATTCCGTCGTCGAAGCCTCCGATGGGCATCATGATGAGGCCTTTCCCCGTCACGTCCTGGAAGGTTCTGGCGATGGGGATGGTCCCGCCCTCACGGATCAGATCAGGATCTACGCCAAAGACTGTACAGACACACAAACGCCACGTTATCTTTGTGCTGGCCATCGATTATAGGAACCTACACAATGGCTGACATTAGAGTGAGTGTTAAAGGTGCAGTGTGTACGTTTTTGGTTGTTTTTGTCACTTCTAGAAATTATTCTAACACAATTAAATGCTGACATTTTCATGGATTTGTAATGTTTTAAATGTTTGATTTTATTTCAATTACCCTTAAATGATTCCATTAATGGAGATTTACATGAGGAGCAGCCATGTTTTAACAATACCCCAGAATGGACATACTTAACGTCATTTGAATTTGAATGACAACTGAAGTCTACCATAGGTTCTCCTCCATGCTCAGAAGGGTGAGGGTGAGGTGATGGATGCTACATGCGACTTCACCACTAGATGTCAGCAAATCTTACACACTGCACCTTTAAATGAAACTGTTTTGTTAGGGTAACCATAAACATTTGCAAAACAAATACTCTTATTAAATGAAAGGATCTCATGAGCCATGAGATCAGTTCCATAAAATCTGAGTGTGATGCCGTCTAACCTCCGCAGACGTGTTCTTCCAAACCTCACGGGGACGATTCCATCAAACCCTTGTTTATAACATTTCTCATAAAGCAGCACGAACCAGACCAATGGTCTCATATGAAAAGGTCATTATGTTTTCAAAGGGACCTGTGGTGTCTGATCTCATCTCTGAAATTATAGAGACATTATATTTTCTCTCTTTTACCAGACATGTTATTTGTTTCTATCTGAGTCATGGTTAGCATTTATTATAGGGGCATTTTCAGCTTAACATCCATTTGGTTCAGTCCACAAGAAGGCCAGAGGAGACCTGATGCATTTATTATCATAGTAATATCACAGCTCATATAAAGTTCAAGCTGAGGGGTGTCGATGCAGTGGGTGTCGGGTGAAGCTGTACCTCTCTTGACCGCAGCCTTCCCGGCCTCATACAGAGAATGCTGAGTGTCCACCAACCAAGGCTTGGCTCCAATCACCATCGTGACTTTCAGCGTGTTTGGACTTTTCCTCTTGGCGAACACAGAGTGAAGGTATTCCGTCACCTGAAGAGTAAATTGGTGATATAAGGAATTTGAATTTAGAGAAACGTCAATGTGGGGTATTTTGAAAACAAGAGTATTGGCTTCGTGTTTACCTGCTTCTTGACCATGGCAGGCTCCATGTTGGGGACTTGTCTGATGGAGAACTTGCCGGTGACCTTGGCAGGGATGACGGTTTTCGTGCCAGAGTCGGAGAAGGCTCCCGCGATGCCATGGATGGAGACAGTGGGGTAGCGCCACAAGTGGGCCAACAGGTCCACCTGTGGGAAACACACAGAAATATCTGCCATGAAATGTGAGATTTATTTTAGGTTATTTGTATTACCGTGTATATTTTTGAAGTTCTTTGCTATCTATTTTTTTTTTAAATACTATTGTCATGTCATGTCATCTTCTACCATTTATCCAGTAATCTGGGTCACAGGGTATTTCTACCAGTACATATAGGGCCGTTGGGGGTATCAGTGTCAGGGCCAGTGACACTGCAGCAGGATCTAAGTGGGATTCAAACCAGTGACCTTTGCCTCCCAAGACAACTGCTCTAATCCCCGAGCCACTGCCACCCCCAAATACTTTTGTGCACCTTTGAAATAAAATGACACATTTCACATTTTTGTCAGTGTCAGATTATGAATCATATATCAGGCTGATGAACCCTGGCTGGAGGGGCCCCCTGTGAATCTTTGCTCGGGGCCCCCAGAGCCACCAGAACTGCAGCTGATGTTCCCTTGTAAAACAGCGCCTCTCTTACCTTGTTGCTGTACATGAGCTGGTTGACCCCGACCTTGTCCTTGTAGTACTCCGTGTCAAACTGGAGGTCCTGGTACATCTTCCACTCCTCATCAGTGAGGGGAGCCACCGCCTCCCTGATCCCAGGTATCAGGATGTTACCACTGGGGCTGATCAGTGTCCCTGTGGGGCAGAGTCGTGACATAACGTGAGTTTCTGATGAACCTCACCTCACACATACAGAACATTACAGTGTTCGGTCAGAGGGAGGAACTTGGGACCGTTCCTTAAGATGCATCAGAGTTAGTCAATGGCCCATTAGTCAGTTAAACTGACGTCCTCATGTCCTTTGCACCGCATCCTTTACACCACCTGTCTGGTTGGTTCAGATTCAATACCGACACATTTAGGTACAAACTAGTCAAGACTAATCATTGTTCGGACCACGAAAACTTGGAAATTGTGTCACAAATTAGGTTTGGAAGATTATCAACTTTGGCCAATACATTGAATCAATTTTTAAAAGTGTGGGTTGTTGATAAAGGCATTCAAACAACGTTGTGGCGTTGAAGTTGAGAAGATTCTAAATTCAAATTTTAATGCAAAAGGTATTATT
>JAFBJT010087252.1:34926-80008 GCA_016785325.1 Chascanopsetta lugubris
AGCTCTGGTTGTACAACAGATCCCATACATTTGTTCATGAAATGAAAGATAAATCAAACTGACAAAACCCAGTGGCAGTTTGGCCTCATTATCCACACTGTGCTGTGTTAAACTCCCACATGGCTGGAGTCACATCGTGTTGTTTAAACTGTAATTACGAGCAGCCATGTGGCAAAAAGGCTCTGTGTCTTTTAATTCCAAATCAAAAATGTTATTGTGAATTTCTGACAATAATAATTACTTTTTTACCGTTTAAAAGAACTGCAGACCATTAAGAAAAGTTTTGACGTAACAGCAGCTCATTAAAAGAAAATCCAATTTTAGCAAATACAATGGAGCAGCGGATTTCCTTTAGGTTGCACGATGCTTATTATCCTGCAGCAAAGCAAAGCAGGGTATTGTTTGTCTGTCTATGTATTAATGTTATTCATCTATAGAGTATCTACAGATGATTAGTGCCGGTCAGAGGTCAAGGTCAACATAGATATTTTTAAATGCAATCAATTCTATCTGCCTCGACACTCTTCTCCTTCATACGAAGCCATGTGCTTAGCAACGTGATCCAGACTTGATTATGCATCTTTAGTGTAAAATGCATTTGTCCCAGTATCTTTGCATCCTATAGATTTTAGACACAAAGTGTCTGGTAATGTGCACGGCATCTCAGTGACATATGAAACTGCAGTATGACTGTATGGAAAGGTTCATTTGTGATTTAGGACTTCTGTTTGTCAAAGTAGCAACTGGCCTAAACTCCTTCATCTGAGTGTGGTGTTTTCCAGGAATATGAATACGGCATACACCGATATCCCATGATGTATTTTTATATGGTTGAATTGTGAAACCCAACATAAATAAAAAAACAAAATAGAATACATTTCAAGTGGATCATTAAAATTTGCATGATTTAGTGGGAAAAGTGCACAGTACAATTCCCCATTTAAAGTAACTTACTGTATTTTTGGATGGTGTGGTACATCAAGACAAATGTCAAATCGAAGCAAAATATATGTACAATTCAGTGTTTGAAGAAAATGAATGAAAGAATGAACGAATGAATGAATGAATGTGCTTCAGATGCCACACTCATCATAATACACTCACCAAGAATACCAATAAGGTCAGCCATTGGTTCAATCACAGCGCCTCCATACACTCCAGAATGTAAATCTTGTTTGGGTCCTTCAACCTGCAAACACATCAGAGAGCCATGACGTATGAGGACACACACACACACACACACACACACACACACACACACACATACACACACAAGCTCAATGAATATTCAAGACGAGCCACCTCAGCGTAGAAGTAGCAGTTGCCCCTGGTGCCGTAGGTGAGAGCGGGTTTCCTGCTGAGCCAGCCACAGTCTGAGATCACGATGTAGTCCACATCAGAGAAGAAGGTGTCTCTCTGGGCCAGGATCATGGCGTCCAGGCCGTTGGAGCCCGTCTCCTCCATGCCCTCGATGACGAACTTCACGTTGACCGGCAGCTCCTGGTGGATGAGAATGAAAGCGCCGTTGCTCCATCAGATGTGTTGGGCTCTGACTGACAGAGGTTGGGTTAGAGGGGAGTCCTTTTTTTTTTTTTTTAAACCCCTTTTTTTAATGAGGAAAATCCTTTGTCAGCAAAAATGAAACCAGCCTTATGAACACCTATACAAGCTTCCAGCATCAGGCGGAGGCCTTTTGATGTGCACGCACACTCATTTGTGTCATTTTCTGACAAGCCAGAGATGGGGAGGGTGGTGGGGGGGGGGGGACGGCGGCAGGGGGGGGAGACTGCTGCAGTGACTTTGCTCTTAAACAGCAGTGACTTTGCATTAGTTTGGCTGAGGATTGTCTCTCACTGTAGCCTGAGGCTGCTCTGTTTGTTCCCTCTAAATCTGTCTGCGTATTTCAACATCTCGCTGGTAAAAAAAAATGAAAGTTATCCTCTGTCTCGCCTGTGGCATCTGTCTCTCTTTCCTTTTCCTTATTCTCCAAAGATTTTCAATCTAGATTATCTGCAAATATGTGCACGGTATAATCTGTCCTCTGCCCCCGCTCGAGGTCACGGGGTCACCACTTAATCGGTTGAATATGGGAGTGGTGCTCAACTGTTACTCACCATGTTGAGGACCTGGAACGCTTCCACAGCGTGGATCCAGGCTAAAACCGGAGCCTTGTTATCTGATGCTCCTCGACCGTACAGATTTCCTAAAGGCACAATCACACTAAAAACGTCAGGTTTATGCACAGGTTACTGCGGACACAGCCTGGACCAGGGCTGTCACACTCATTGTCACATAGGGCCACATATTGGTCACTCTCAAGGGGCACTTCATGCTCGATTATCATTTATTCAAGTTACACGTATTTGTATATGGATTTACACATTTAAATGTAAACACACTGAATATATTGATACATATAAAAAAGTAGCATGTGTCTTTAACTAGAGTTCATGGGCAAAGTATGATTTAGACTTTTATTTTCAGACAATCATCTGCCTTTAAGCTCTCGCGGGACACATAAAATGCTCTTGCGAGCCACATTTGGCCCCCGGGCCACGAGTTTGACAGATGTGGCCATGACATTAGCAAGTAGCTGCCCTCCTATTGTGCGAATCCTGATTCCAATCATTTACATTGTCTGCAACTACAGCTACAGTGTTTCAGGCATTGTCCTTCGGATTTGTCTTCAATTTTTCAGTCAGAGTTTCAATCCTTCCAGGAAAAAAAGTTTTAAATATTCTCAATTTATCATCCAGTATACATTATTTACTCCATTCCAAAACTCAGTGAGCTCCCATATGATCCTATCCCCCAACCAAGTTCGTGTGTGATCATGCTAACAGACAAATAATCCTTGGGGGAGGTAGCACGGATTCTGACTGCATGATATGAAGTGATCCAAATCACAGAGGTGGTCAAAGGAACGTACCATCGATCTCAGTGAGGTTATAAGGATGCGTGGCCCACCCGTCCCCTAGTTTTGCCGGTTGGACGTCCACATGCCCATAGACACACAGGGTGTGTTTGCTGGAGTCGTTGCCAAACTGCGCCGTCACCACTTTGGGCAACGCCAACATCTGACCATTGGGAAGCTACAGACATGAAAGAAGACTTGCATTGATAGTGAACTGTAGCACCGATACATACTGTGCACTGACTCAACCATAGATAACGGGACAGAGGATGTTATTCACCCTGTGAAGCGCTGAGACGACATTTTTGTTTGGGCTATATGAAGAAAAGTTGATTGATTGACACTTTGCCGCACAAGCACCCACACACCCACATACCCAGATATTTTGTATTGGACTCTTTAGTTGGACATTTCTTCAGAGTTTCCTTTATGCATCGGTATTTGCAATGCTGAGTCCATCTCTCTTTTATTCTATTTTTTAAACTCGTGTATTTATTACTGCATTTGTTGAGCCGCTGAAACTAATTCCCATTCTGATGCACAATGCATGGCATGCTGTTTGAATGACAATAAAGTCAAATCTGAATAACAAAAAAGTAAAAAAGTAAACAGGGCAAAGATCTCCACCTGTCCCGTTCTTGGACTTTGCACAAATTCAGCGTGTTCTCGTCTTTAGTACTTTAACCTCGCCCCAAACCCCGTTTTTTCCCGAAGCAGCTCTTCGTGTGATGAGGGTGTTGACATCCACCCGACCCCACTGTCTGTGATAGGGGGTGGGTGTCCCCTCCACTGACCTCTTGTTCTCCGACGTCCACCATCTCCACAGCTCCACCCATCTGCCTCAGCTTCTGAGCCGTCACCTCCATCATGTGGTGCAGGTCTGGCCTCTTCAGCACGTTACTCGAGTCGCTTTCGATGGCGACCCACTCCCGCAGGGCCTTTTCAGGACAAATACACAACAACAACAACAACATCACCATCAGTACGTGGCAGAATTTCTGACAGGACCAATTGAACTGTTGCAGACCAAGACTCTGAAGTGACATGTCTGTCCTTTAAATAAAAGCTTAAAATACATTTTAATAGTGTTATGATATTAAGATTTTCTGTAATCATTTGATTTTTCTTATACTTCAGGGGTACAACTCTTCTGTCTTTTTTATCATGCCTTTTTTATTTATTGATTTCATTTATTGATTTATTTTCTTAACCTGTGAACCGGAGCCACATTAACCCTTTGATTACTTTACTTTGATCCCCACTTCACTTGCGTTGTGAAATCTGCAGATTGTGAAAGATGATGCCAAGTAGACACAAAACGTGTATGTTACATTACAGCACCACCTAGCGTCCAACATAGGTCAGTTTCTCTCGTGTGGGGCTGAATATATTTTCATCAAATGACCTTTTGTCTTATAGTCCACATTTACTCTGTATTTATGAAATACAAATATGCGTTTTTTTCTTTATTTGTTCTTATTTTGAGAAGGGTATGAAGATTTTCATTCAATTCACAATGATTTGATTCGATTTCTTTGAGTCTTTTCTCATTATACACTCCATTATTTCAGTACATTTACAACATTAGACAAATCCCTATATTTTTTTCATCATACAGTTCCGATACTCAGTTTCTGTTCCTTCAGTATGTACAGGTGTTTATTATTTGTATATCATTATAGATGTCTGACGTTAAAAATCTTCATGTCTCTGTTATCTACATTATATAGTTAACCTCTAAATGTGGCTGTGTTTATGTGTTAGTGCCATATAAAGACAGTATTCAGATGACAGCTATATGGTGCTTATTTGTGCCGGCCAAGATCATGACTTCTGTAAATGGCTCCATTGATAGTGATCCTCATATAGCTCTTCTCCATCAGTCATACATTTCCATGCTAACGTTATGGCTATACGTTCAGGTCATTAGGGACAAACGCTGGCTCAGTGTCTCACACTTCAACACGGCCCTCATTCACATTACCCATCATAAATTCACACATTTACTTGTATTTACATGCAAACACACAGATAAGATCCACACAATTGATTAGTACAACTTCTTTGTGTTAGATTCGGAATTTTCGCAGCTTCTTTGGTCGCTCTTTCACCCCCAGTCTCTGTAATGAGGGCAAACCTGACAACAAAGACTCCTGTTTACACCAAGGGAAGCTGCCATGTTCACTTCACCTTCTGATTAACCCCAAACAACTCAGATAAAACAATGATAAATAATGATCATTTATTCCAATCGTCGTATTACAATAAGCTACTGGAGTTATCACAATGCTGTGTCATGATCAGACTGCATAGTTACATTTAATTATTTAAATTATTGTTTCCATGACTACATTGTTTTAATCCTTTCCAGATGTTTAAAAAAAAAAATATATATATATATATATATATATATATATATGTATATGTGTGTATATATATATATATATATATATCATTTAGGCAAATTAGTCCAATTGAAACGCAAGATGTTTGACTGTTTCCAGCTCCTCATCAACTAGATTGAATGATGAGATTTCAACAGAAATTTACCGGATACGAATTTTCAAGAATAACAAGATTTAGATTATTCAGTATTCATTCCTGTGTGTGGGACTGAGCTCCATGCTTGAACACTTCCAGAGTGGTTAGAGTGAGAGGAGGAATACAACTGTACCTCCACATAATCTTCCTGATGGCTGTCAACATACTGTGCCAGCTCCGAGTACAGGAAAGCCTGGGCGGCAGAGATGATGATGAGGACGAAGAGCGGGACTGGTCGATTCATCTGGCGGCAGAGAGACATTCACAAAACCCGTGAATTCATCAGAGTTCGTCTGTTTATAAAGGAACTTCCTGTTACAGAGAATTCGCACACGCTTGGGACATCAAGGTCATACGATCAGTTTTTACTCTTTGACACAGCAACCAAAACAACCCAGTCAGCAAAATTGTAGGGCTGTGTAACTCTGTCAATATATGCTCTGTTCTTTTCATTTGCCTTTTCAGTTCTCTAGATCAATATTCTCCCACTCCCCTCACAAAAATAATGGACTCTTGGACAACACAAACACACAACACTGTCTCTTTGGAACGGACAATGGACATTAAAATGCACAGTCATGCACAAGCACTTTTTTTGTATTTTGATATACATCATACTCCATGTATCTCCTTTCCTCTGCAGCCATTTGAGGGTTAACAAGATGACACAGTATTTTCAGTAAAGTGTTATTGATGCCTATGTATGTATCTATCTATCTATCTATTGTACTGTTACTGCACCTAAACTAGAAATTGTCTGACTATGTTATCTAAATTGAATATGCATATGCAACTTCCAACAGTCTAAAGCTCTAAGTAGTTTAATGTACAATAAATCTTAAAGTGGTGCGAAATTTCATACGTCTACAAAGTTCTGTTAAGGCTTCATTTTTCTAACTCTGCCTTCACTGTGCATAATTTAAAGAGCATAAAAATCCTCCTCTGGTCCTACAAATACACAAGAGCCATTTGTCTTACCTTTTCTCTCCTGGAGGTGTGTGTGTGTGTGTGTGTGTGTGTGTGTGTGTGTGTGTGTGTGTGTGTGTGTGTGTGTGTGTGTGTGTGTGTGTCAGCCTCCTCACACAGGCAGACTGTGACCCTCCTGTGCAGCTTGGACTTTATATACCTACAATCTGGTGTGACCCTGGGGTAATGCAATCAAACATTTCCTGATAAGGTGCCATGATGGCTGACAAATTAAATCTTTCTTGCTGACAGCCACAAGAATCACACCCACTCTGTTCACTCAGGTCTCCAGGAATGTACACAGGGGTCCAACGGTGACAAAAGCACCATGGTGAAATCACCAAATACCAGTGTTTTTCAAATCTCTAAGTAAACCTCCGTAACAAAAGCAGATTTCTTTTTCCATATTAGGAGGACGTCCCATTGTGCTGAACTTAACAGGGAGCTGCTCCTAAGCATTTCTAATCACCCGACTTTTTAATCCCATCACTTCTTCATGCTCATTGGATAGATTGTCTGCTTTAATACTTCCTTCCTCCTCAGTGGGGGACAGGACAAGAACTGCGGGGGTTTTCATTTTCAATCAAGAGTTAAAGCAGTTACCATGAAACAGATAAGTGTGATTGGAGATGGGAGGGAAAAAAGAAACAAAGCTGATTAGATTGAAGTGAAGGTTAATAAAATAAAAAAAACATTTTGAAACGTAAAAAAAAGCAATGGCAATGGCAAAAATATCTATCAGGATAAATCAATTCCAATTTCATTTCAACGGCCCATACGTTCACAAATCTCAATTTGCCCCATGGCTTCACAGGGTGAGTAATACATTCTTGGAGCCTCAGCAAGAGTAAGGAAAAGAAACGACCAGCCGAAAAACCCAACTCTCTAAAAGAAAAGAAAAAAATAGGTTGAAACCTCAGGGAGAACAGATAGACACGCAATTGATGCAACATAGAACAGGCAACAATTAAACATGACATAAATACACATAAACACACACACACACACAAATATCCATCAAGTCCATCTTGATTATGATTCATCACGACCATGAGCCACTGTCACAATCATTGCACATCATGGTTCAGATGCAGCAACAGCAGAACTGCAAAAAAAAATGGAGTGCATGGACTCGAAGAGGTGGGATCAGTAACATCTGGTGTGTATCAATGGGATAAACACTACCAATTATATAGTCATAAGAATGATATGGAAGAGAAGACACAGTGTTAGTGGTATAGAATAAAACAACGAAATGAGGGGCATCAAAGCTGAAAAATGGGAAGTGCTCATCCAATGCATGATGCGGGTTCCCCCAACAGTCTAAGCCTATTGCAACATAACTAATGGATTGTTGGGATCAGGACTCACCTGATCTAGTTCTAACTATAAGCTTTGTCAAAAAGGAAAGTTTTGAGTCCGACTTTAAATGTGGGTCTCTAAGGTGCTTTGGCCCTCAGACTATGACCTCAGTTTTGTCTGTGTTTAGAGGTAAAACATTCCGGGTCATCGAGGTCTGAATGTCTTAAGGGATTAAGGAGTTAAAGCAATCCTAGAGTTTAACTAAAAGGTTTAAGTCATGAGGCATGGGTTTCATCTGCATAACAGTGGAAATGTAACTGGCGCTATATACAAATATTACCTAATGGAACCATGTATAAAGCAAAGGTTATTGGACCAAGAACAGAACCTTGTGGAACTCCACAACTCATTGAAATCTACCTGATAAGAATGGCTTAAACCACTTGAATGCTATAATCCCAATATCTTGTTTAAGTCTGCAGTACAGGATCTCATGAGCTATGGTGTCACATGCTGCTCTGAGAATGTGATTGATTGGCTTTAAAAGCTGTTTCTGTACTGGGCAGGGGAACGGAGTTTGTTGCGGAGGCAGTTGTACACAAAGCAAAGCAATGTTTGTGGAGATGCTGTTACGACCAGGCCGAGGGGAAACCTGAGCATGACATCTGAACGGCGTCTTCCTCCCCAGCTCCCAAGGGCCACATTTAACCAGTGTGCATTTTTCAAGGAAAAGCAAATATTTATTTTGTTGACAAACTGAAAAAGGGACAGGCTTCAGGGTGAGTGACGGCAACACAACAAACAAAACAAACTACGCTGGTCTGTTCTCCTAATTCCCAAACGAAAAATAAAAACAACAAAATGACAGCTTTCAAGCTACTTTACTAACTTGTGACAAAAAAAGAGGAGAACACACACGCGTCACTAACGATCGATAATCTAAATCGATAATATAAACCTGAGAATGACAAAATATATTGCAAGAGATCGAGTTGGAGGCTGGTGAGGAACAAACGAGTGGTGACCTCCAACAGCGTTTTGACAGTTCTTTTGAATTCGCTCCACTGTTCCTCTGACCAACCCACAGCTGCCACCAGGTCTCCATCCAATCAGTGTTCACCACCAATTTCTGTGCCCCTGGTGACTCTACCCAAAGGCCGATGGCACCACCACCTGGGCAAAGGGAACACTGCACACAGCATGTAACAACATGGCTGATAATTTGCACATTTACTCATAACAATGCATTATCATTAACCCTTTGATGATGATGATGATGATGATGATGATGATGATGATGATGATGATGATGATGATGATGATGATGATGAAGCTTGACCTTTGCTAATTGTACAGCAGGGATACTACCACGATGCTCACTGGCATGCATGATGGACTTAATAAATTAACGAATAAATTAATGAATAAATAAATAACATGTAGGGTGCACAACAAAACGACAATTTGTTTTATCATAATACTTTTCTGATCATCACATATATTTGTTTATTATCAAACCAGACTGTTGAAATCATTCCAAGATCACAAATTGTTTGGTCACAGCAACAAGATAATTTGTTTTTTAAGTCTGTTTATTTATATCTTCGCACCACAAACGCCCCGTGCAACCCCATTTAGAAGTAGTTCCTCGTACCTACAGGGGATGGCGCACCTCAATTTACAGACTACTTACCAGACAGGAAGTCCCTTTCCGGCTGTGACGTAGAAAAGATGCACCCTGTATTTTCTTTTTATTTAAAATGATTAAAATGCTGTATTTGTAATAACTCGGTATTTTTATTCATTTTATATGAACAGTTTTCATTTTATATCGTATTGAATTAATACTTCAACGAGTGGTTTATTTTCAATTTTACGCGGGAGGTCAGAGGTCAGAAACAAAATGGCGAAACGCATCAGGGCAGTAACATAGCATCACATAACTAGCATCCACTGTGCTTCCAGCAGCCGGACACAGAGCAGACATTTGAATATTTTGATACTCTCTGTCTCCTGCTCTTATGCGTGGGACTTGTTGTCCTCTGCACAATATTGGCTACCTGTCGTGACCGATTCACATTCATGGATATAAGCATAGAATGGTAGAAGCAAAAGAAGTCAACCCGTCTGCACAGGATACAAACAAAAGCTATACGAGAAGCTAACACGGTGTGAACCCTGGAGTTCACTTTATTTTGCTACATGCAACGTCTTTGTCAGTGTTCCTTAACAGTAGAGGACTCTGCTTCTCTCTTACTTGTTATTTTATTTTGATTCTGCTGTGTGTTCGATGTATGAGCCTACTGACTGCAAAGTTAGCTGTGCAGTAGCATGTTAAGAGAGTAACTATTCGGGGCAGTGGAATAGCAGCATGTTGCGACTCCATCACAACAACAACAAGAAGTGAAGATGAACCGGAAGAAGGATAAAGGATTCGAGAGCCCGCGGCCTTTTAAATTATAAGTATTTTTTCTGATACATGTTCTTTGTTGACGTAGCAGTAAATGGAGTATTTGTCGGCAGCACCGTTGAATGCATCAAAGCTAATGCTAAGCAAGCTGTCATCACTTTGGACCTATTTCTGCTCATTGACCAAAGTACTCTAAGTACTCAAAACGTACCCCAGATTATAACGCAATACCCTTTATTGACTTTACGACCCACCAGGTGGTGTGCATCAACAACATCAATTTCCAGCGGAAGTCCGTCATTGTAAGTACCGTTCACTTGCACTACATCACAACAGTTTCATATGCTCCACATTAAAGGCATGCTATGTAGGATTCAATGAATCGATCCGACTGTCTCAAACCCATGAATTGTTTGCCTTTTTGTTTTCATACATTTGGTTAGTTATATCCACATAAGAGCCCCAATGGTTTTAAAGATATTTATCGTAATTTCAAACTGTGGTATGGTGGTATACCGCAGATAGGGGGCAGAGACATAGCTGTAACTTTTTATTTTTGTAAGTCAGTGTGTGATTGCGAACAAATTATGATACAGTTATCAAAAATGCAGTTCATTGGCTCTTATAATCAACATCTTGCATTATTAATATCCTTGTATTATACCTTATTCTACCTCTGTTTTTTCAAATGTTCTGATCAAATCATATCTTGCCTCTTTTCTTTTTCTTTCTGTCTTAGGGTTATGTTGAACTGACCATATTCCCCACTGTGGTCAACCTGAACAGAATCAAGCTAAACAGTAAACAGTGCCGCATTTACAGAGTCAGAGTTAATGAACTTGAAGCCCCGTTCATTTATAATGATCCTACATTGGAAGTGTGCCACCATGAGTCCAAGCAGTGAGTATATCACTGTGCTGTGATATCCAGATAGTAATAATGATTGTTAACATTTGTATTTCTGTTGTGATATTCTGATCTTATAGTAAGATGAAACAATGTTTGTGAATACATATACCAAAACGTTATTTAATTTGATGATGTGATAATGATGTTTCAATGTGTCTTTGTAGGAGGAACCTTAACTACTTCTCTAGCGCCTACACAGCAGCAGTGAGTGCTGTGGATCCTGATGCAGGTCATGGCGAGCTGGTTATCAAAGTTCCCTCTGAACTCTGGAAACAGGGAGACGGTAAGAGGAAAAGAACAAAGGCCAGAGAGTCCAGTTCTAAAAGTCCTCATGGTATTCATGGTTAATCTACAAATTTGCTGTATTTTCTGTGTCTTCCTCAGATTTGAAAGTCTTAAAGGTGTACATTGAGTTTTCTCTGGACCAGCCAAAGGGAGGTCTCCACTTTGTTGTGCCTGATGTGGAGGGCAGCATGGCAGAGAGAGGAGCTCATGTGTTTTCTTTCGGATACCAGAACTCCACCAGGTATAAGAGATGTGTCATAGTTATGATATTTTGTTAGCGTCGATTTAAATGAATTTCTTTGTTGTCAGTGAACCTTTAATTTGTATTTTCCTAACTCAAAAAGAGGAAAATTTGGAATCCAGGTCATGGGAAACTGATTAAAATTTGAGGGGTAAATGCACAAAGATATTGTTTGATTGTCTTCCTTCTATATCCTCAGATAATTTTCTGTCATAAGCTAATTATGTTAAGTCCTGCTCATGTGCTCACTGGCCTCTCTTTTTGTTTCTCGTATTTCAGGTTCTGGTTCCCATGCGTGGACTCCTTCTCAGAGCTCTGTACATGGAAGCTGGAGTTTACTGTTGATGCTTCCATGGTGGCTGTGTCCTGTGGTGATCTGGTGGAGACCATCTACACCCATGACATGAGGAAGAAGACTTTTCATTATGTCCTCTCCATCCCCACAGCATCCCCAAACATTTCCTTGGCAGTTGGGCCTTTTGAAATTCTTGTAGACCCCTACATGCATGAGGTGAGTTAATAGAGTCTAGCTGCATAACATGTTACGTAAGGTCACTTCATTCCAAAACCAGCAAATAAAATTCAATCTACAAGGAACACATTTCCCATGAACACAAGGTGGCAGTATTGTGTCAATACTGCCACTTAGTCCTCTCCAAATTCCTATTCAAAAGCAGAAGAAAACACATTACAGGACATTCAATGATGCTCAAGCAGTTCACTACATAGACGCTATTATTCATTGACAGTGTGTGTATGCATGTGGTAGAGCAAATAACATTGATGTGAAGGAGTGTATGGACGTAGTGTTCTCGTCTTGCAGCACACCCGGTGAGCGTCTATTCCAAAACCGTAGCGTTACAAAAATCCCTTTTGTGTTTACCACAACATCCTCTTCACCATGGCAACCGTGTGGCTCCGAGGGAGCATTTACATGTCCATCATTTGATAAACCACCACATTACATAGGCTTCAGTGAATTCTGAGATACCTGAAGAGTAAGCAGGTGTTTGTGTTTAGAGAGAATTGTGTGTTCTGCATTACATGGTAATGGTGATAAGTGTTATAGAATCATCAAGGGGACTTTTCATCTCTGGTTATTGCAATTAAATTACTGTAATTAACAAATTGTCAGAGAATTTGGGACAGACAGAATTTACACGCGTATGTTGTGGTTGCAAATCTTTGCATCCTGCTGTGAGGCAAATCACTGCTGCCTTGCATGGACTTGGACTTTGGTGAACTGTGACCCATTCTTTTCTTGTTGCGTTTACAACCAGGCTCCAAAACAGGAACATTGTTATTTGAAGCCCTAGTCATATTTGCATTGTTAATCATCTCTGAAATATACAAAGACCATAACACTAACATTGTGTGTCTTCCTGTTCACTTTCAGGTGACCCACTTCTGTCTACCACAGCTGTTGCCTCTGCTCAAACACACCATGTCTTTCCTGCATGAGATTTTTGAATTCTATGAAGAGATCCTGACTTGCCGTTACCCGTATGCCTGCTTCAAGACCGTGTTTGTGGACGAAGCCTATGTCCAAGTGTCTTCCTATGCATCCATGAGTATCTTTAGGTAATTACAAAACATTGTGTGGAATAGAGATCACCAGGTTTTGATGTGATTCTGTACTCATGCGCGTGTGCATAATTTACTGTTGACAATCACAAATGAAGATTGTAACTATATTTACATTAATTTCCCCTCTGTCTATCAGTACGAACCTGCTGCACAGTGCTATGATCATAGACCAGACCCCACTGACTCGGAGCTGTCTTGCCCATGCTTTGGCTCAACAGTTCTTTGGCTGTTTCATCTCCAGGATGTCATGGTGAGATTTAAATTTTCATATTGTGACAAAACTAATCTTGGGACTGAATACAATCACTCCTAATCATGCAACTGATTCAGGATTTTTTTTTTTTTATGTTAAAGTAAGAAAAGTGGGTTCTCATTGCAGGCTTTATCCACTAAACTCAGATTGTCATGTCAGAATGCAAGTATTCTCCACAAACAGGACATTAATTAAAAACATCTTAGTGCATATACATGCAATGCTGTGTATATACGAGTGCAGTTATAATGATCATTGCAGATTCATGTCCACGTCTGCCTCTATAGTCATTTTCAAACATTTGTGTCTGGTTTATCAAACAGGAATTTTCCAGACAAATGTTTAAGACATGGAAAAGGGCTGTCATTAATGTGTGGAAGCGTACCCATACTATGTCCAGGCCGCCCGCCATACTCTTCTTTGTATTTATGTCTTTTTAGAAGTGAGGTATCATTTACCCTCAGACCTTTTCATATGTTGCTGGTGATGAGAGATTTACTGCAGCGCTGTGGTCTTCTGTTAGGAGGCACAAAATGGGCCAACGCTGCCATGAATGACAGTATTTACCAGTACGATGAATGATTGTGTTAGTACGTGGCAACTTGACCAGTATGGTTGATGTGCGTAAGAGGTGGATTGCTCGTATTAGATCAAACTTATACCCAGCTTTGCTTTCCAGTTCTCTAGATAATACTAGATTCATTATTGGTGAGTATAATACAATTTGTGTGTCCTCTCTCATCCTTTATCCTCTCTGACCTCTAAACACGCATCAGATGTGGGACCTTGGTTTGCTTTTGTTGTTGAGCTGGCCAGTGTTTAAGAAAAGACTTCAGGAAAGTCACATCCCTTTGATTTTAGTGAAGCTTGGTGCAGCCTGCTTGCAATTAATCAGAGTGGGGGTTAACCGGGGGCCTGTAATTGAAAACAGGCTGTGCTCAGTAACTTGTCAGACATGTAAAAGAGACGGCACAAGAAAAAGAGAAACTTCCAAATTTGTTAAGCCGTATTGTGACATTAGATTATCAAGTTTAGAGGCTGGATATAGGGATTGCATCTGCTTCAGCTATCTGTTGAATTTTTAACTGAAGTCAGTTGATGTGAATTTGAACCTGACATGTAGCCTCTGTTAATGAGTTTTATTTCATTTTGCGTTGAAAAACATTTAGCAGGTCTCCAAGCCTGGAACAGGATTCTTTAATTCCAGAAAGATGTAATTAGTCTTGAGGTAGAGATAAACGAAGAAAGTAAATTAGGAGCTGCCAAACTTGTATAGTCATTTGATAAAATTTCATCATTAATTGTATTGCTGCAGCTAACAGCTATTTGACTGATTATTTAGTTATTTTTCCATTAATATATTAAATGATGAACAGGAAAAATATACAAATTAATTGTTTTACTATTTTACGTAATAAGAGTAATTGTTCGAATTTTCCTAACAACACAAAAAAATCGAATTGTTTTTCCAATAAAGGTACAAACAATATAGAAAGCATAAACATTTTTGGCATGTTTTTTGAAGGTTTGCTCATTTCAAAGTCAGTCAGCAGTTGAAATTAAAGTTTTGCCATCCACCTATTCACACATATTTATAGAAATGCAGACTGGGAGGCGGCAGATTGACTTTCCAACCTTATCAGAGCACTCGCTCTGTCTCAGCCTCAGTTGTAAAGTTATTCAGAGCTGTAAATGAAAATACTCTTAATGATCTTGATTGTAGGTGATACACAATTAAATCATCATCGTTATGTCAACCAGCCTGGATTCAGTTCTGCTTAAAACCATCATGGTTGAGTCAGCATGTTTGTCTCTCTTTTAACAAGCTAATAAAGTCAGCTTGGTAAATTTATGGGAGCTGTGATTGCTACAGCAAACTCCTTCCAAACCATAGCCTGAGCGTAAAATTAATGATTATAGAGAAATGAAGCAACTCAAGTGTGGCCTAAATAGCTTATACGGAGGTTTTCCACTGTGAAAGAGTGCAGTACAATGTGGGCAGAATGATTTTAAAGGTTGAACTAAAAGGGATTTTATCATCAGACTTTGTTATTCTGACCTGAATCTCTGTGATTTATTTTGGCCTGATTGGTTTTTAGTTTCACATTTTCTGGTTGCAATAAATGTTGTTTAAGGTCTTAGGGTCTGCATGTCTAAAGTTCAAAAGTCTCGCTATGGCTCATTTATTCATCCTGGATTACTTCTTTATTTGGGGGCATTCATGAAATGATTGATGTCTGAGTTAGTGTTTTGTAAACTTAAGTAGCTGTGACATGTTTTTATTTCTGCAGGGCTGATGAGTGGGTATTGAAGGGAATCTCTGGATACATCTATGGCCTCTACTTGAAGAAAACCTTTGGAGTCAATGAGTATCGTCACTGGATCAAAGAGGTAACGCTTCTATCTGTAAATGCTCGTCTATGTTGGTTTGCTGTTGGATAATAACTGTGGATTGAAGATATGTTGTTCTGTTTCATCTCAATTTTAAAACCTCCGAAACATTTTGGGGTACCAGCTCCTTGAAAGTTAACATTTTTCTAATTTTATATCTTGGGGTTTTAGACAATGGAAAGTGATTTCAGAGTGTCTGTGCATAACTGCAGAACTCACTCCTCTGTGTTTCATGAGATCAAAGATCACACATTTAAATTCATTAAAAAATCTTAGTTAGTGAAAAGCAGCAACTACATATTTTCCTTTTTATTTCTCTGAAGTTTTGTCTCAACCGCCTTTTATTTTATGCACTAATTTAAATGCCATAACATACTGAATAATTCCAGTGTGAATGCATGGATGAGCACATTGCAAAACTGGAGAATGATCACAGCTCAGATTCTGGGTCTGAGTTGTGAAAAAGATTGTGATCAGAACATTTCATTGGTTGATTACTTGGAAATATTAAGCAGTTTATTCACTTTTAAAGAAAAGGGAAAATATAAGAAAAGATAAATATATCAAGAAAATACTTTTATGACTGTTATTCTGTCATTGAACAGGAGTTGGACAAGATTGTGGACTACGAACTCAAGATGGGAGGGGTCCTGCTGCATCCGACCTTCAGTGGAGGCAAAGAGAAAGACAAGTAAGACCGTCTCAGATGTACCATGTCAATCACCACACACTGACTTCATGTTGATGATGATGAGTCACTGATTTCTATTCTCTCCTCAGTCCAACTCCCCACCTTCACTTCTCCATCAAACACCCCCACACACTTTCTTGGGAATACTACAAGATGTTTCAGTGTAAGGCCCACCTGGTGATGCGACTGATAGAGAACAGGATCAGCATGGAGTTCATGTTGCAGGTCAGACACAGCTTTTGTAATTCAGAGTATCATTTTTTAAAGTTAACATTATGTGAAATGCAGCTTTGGCCTTTATTTATTGTTCCTCTCTACTCTAGGTTTTCAATAAGCTCTTGAGTCTGGCCAGTACAGCTTCGTCCCAGAAGTATCAGAGTCACATGTGGAGCCAGATGCTTGTGTCGACTCATGCTTTCCTCAAATCCATCTCCAACGTTTCTGGCAAAGACATCGGCCCACTCATCAAACAATGGGTGTATCCTTTTGAAGACCTTTAGAAATACTATCATTCTCCTAATCCGTGTGTCACCACAGGATTTTGTCACAGATGTCCACAGAGAATTTCTTTTGTTCCCCACTTTGGATGAATAGTGCAAAAATGTTGAACCTTTTTTAATAATCAGTCCCTCAGAGATCTGAAGTTCTGGAGACATTAATGGTGATCAAAGAAAAGAGAAGATGCATGTCCACAGTTTATCATTTACGTAATATCAAAGAGCCTGAATGCATTTGTGAACAAAATAATCAATATCCTTTTCTTCTTATCCTATCATGTAAAAGAGTTAATATTGACAAAGGGGTCTTTCCCATCATTTCAAATTCGATCTGTAACACGTATTTATAAATTAAACATTTGGAAAAAGCATGTATACATCAGAGTTTGGGACTGGGAGCTCATCTGCACAAAGAACGTATCATCAACAAAAAAACAGAATTTTTGCTAAACATGGACTTGCTTTACACAATCTAGCATTAGATAGACTTCTACCTGATGTGCTGGCAAAATTGACTGGTACCATTTGATTGAGCCATAGAAAATGTGTCACAAGAAAAGGTGCAACAATAGCACTTAAAAGAAAAAACTGTTTTCTTTGCTGACACATTAATTACGGTACAAGACCCTTATTCGAATAAAGAAATATATTCTAAATATAAAGCTTCAGTGGTACTAAAATATTTATCACAAAATATGAAATTCTGATGGCAGTTTTTCACTCATTAATCATTACAAAAGTATTTTTACTTTCTAGTATTTCTATATCCCCCTTTGCTTTGAATCTCCTTCTTCTCTGCTGGTTGTAATTGTCCAATTGTTCTGAGTCAGCTGTTTGTACCTTAACTCAACTATGCAGAGACCAGAGTGCTGTGGTGAAATTCTTTGGAAGTTTTGCCTTCAACAGGAAGAGGAATGTGTTGGAGCTGGAGATCCGTCAGGACTACACATCATCTGGAACTCAGAAATATGTGGTGAGTGTATTTTTTTTTTGGAGGAAAAGACGTCTTAACAAATACATATTTTAGTAATGTGGCAGATTCCATATTTGAAGGTTTTTGGCTCATTGCAGCTTCTAACCCCAGCAAATACACAGTGGTACAAATACTTATGTTTTATTGCAGGGTCCTATAAAAGTCACAGTTCAGGAGCTGGATGGATCCTTCAACCACACACTGCAGATCGAGGAGAACAGCCTCAAACATGACATCCCTTGTCACTCAAAGAGCAGACGGTACCCGACACAGCAAGAAACTGCTGAATTTTGTCATGAATTATTGAAAATATTATTAATGACAGGATGTCTTCTGTAATACGTAGTATGCCATGCACTATTATAATCTTAACAATGGAGGCCGGTCTGAATCTGAAATCCGATCAGATAACATAAAGTCCTTAGGATGGTAGTCTCCATCTCCGCTTTGATGCCTCTCTGCATGTTCTTGTATCTATTCTAGAACAAATAACTGTCAGTTGAGCGAGAAATATCAGTATCGATTGATATTTGTTTGACTCGTCACTGCTTCTGTATCCAGAAACAAGAAAAAAAAGATTCCTTTGATGAACGGAGAGGAAGTCGACATGGATTTATCAGCTATGGAGTAAGATGTTTTTGATTTCTGGTATAAACACTGTTCACTGATACGTAGAGATCAAATACTTTACATTTCGCTCCTCTAACGTGTCCCTTGTTGATTGTTCCTGTGCAGCGCTGACTCCCCTCTGCTCTGGATCCGGATTGACCCAGACATGTCCATTTTAAGGAAGGTGGAGTTTGAGCAGGCCGACTTCATGTGGCAGTATCAGCTGCGATATGAGAGGGATGTTGTTGCACAGGTGGGTGAATGAAGGTTTCCAGAGTGTCTTTTGTTTGCCTCTCATAATTCATCATCAAGTGTCACTGACACAGGTCGGACACATTCTCCTGCTCTCTCCATGTACTCATAGTTACACATTGTAATCATTTAACAAACTGTCACTAACCTGTGTTATTTTCTGTTTTTCTGCCATTTCAGCCAAAAAACTCCAATTAGATGTTTGTTGGAATTAATTTCACCGCTTGCTCTTATTCAGTGTTTTTTCTGTCTTATCTTTTTATATCAGGAGGAATCGATTTCAGCACTGGAGAAGTTTCCAACTCCAGCCTCCAGACTGGCTTTGACTGACATCCTGGAGCAAGAACAGTGTTTCTACAAAGTCCGCATGCAGGCCTGCTTCTGCTTGGCCAGGGTATGTTCTGAATGTTTGCATATGTGGGTTTTGTTTTTGTTCAAATTTTTTTAAATTTTAGCAGCAACCTTTCTTTTACAAAAGAAGATTTTGCATTGCAACTACTCTTGGAGATGTAAGTGCTCTTCTACCCAAAACACTTTTTGGTTGCACATCTCACATCTGCAAGAAGACATTATTCCCAATTTAAAAAAGAAAGAAAAATACTTCAAAGTAATTAGTTTCGGAATGAAAGGAAATGTAAGTAGTCAAAGGAATCTCAAGAATTTTGTATGTGTAGGTTCACAAAAAAAATACAGGTCCAGATGTACACCGACATAGAAAAGGTAACCTTGAATGACTTCTGTTGTTGTACAGACTTCTCGCACCCTCCCCTCCCCCCTTACAGAAACACTGTCATGTGAACCCATGTGTCAGCTCAAATATGTGTTTACGTAGTGGAAAATATTCTATATTCTATAGTTTGTTTGTTTGAGGTGATTTTTTAACTTATTTCAAATGCGTGTAAAATACTTAAAAGTACCATACAGAAAGTACAAGATATTATCAACAAATACAGTATATCAGTTGAAATCTGCTGAGGGTATATGTAGAGTAACCTGCTTGGATTAATTGATCTGAAGAGAAACAAAGAGACCCTTGAGAGTCATTAGATGAAAGAAGGTTTGGGAGGTCTCTATGAATGACTCACAGTGAGAGACATGAAAACAAGACACACAAGGTTTGCAGTGAGGGACTGAAACAGTCTTTTAAACTTGTGTAAATTTGCATCTGCGCTTCTATCTGCCTCAAATTATAATTGCCGTTTTGATTTTCAGTTTCTTTTTATGGTAAAAACATATTTTTTGTATGAATCTTTTGTACAAACAATATTGTGAATAGAGCTACAGTATGGGCTACAATATAGATCTAACTTCCAAACTCTCAAGGCCACCCACATGTTTTAACTCTTGCAGCACTTAAGATCGTTGCCTGAATAATCCTATTCTGTGGCCACAGGAAATTCTCCATTCTCTGGATTTGGTTTGTTCCAACTTTAACCCCTCTGGATTTCCGTTATCCGAGTACCACCTGAACCAATATTTTCACAACATGATAAACTGAGTGAATGCTGAAATGGCAGCACTTCACTTCTTTCATTATGTTGCCATCTTGGCCATTGGTATATACTATAACTGCACGCACGCACTCATACACACACGCGTGCTCACTTTCGCACACATACACATTCATTTCACTCACACTCATGCATATAAACACAGACGTACATATCCACGCCGACCACAAAGTGCAGTTTGACTGACTTTACTTCTGATGGATTTGGCTGCATTACGATTGGTTGGGATGGTTTCTCTTTGCTTGTTTTTGGTAGTAACTGTGGGAAGTAAAAAGGAACAGCCCGAGGCTGAAAATCTGTGTTGAAAATACATGTGAAAACTTGAAATGCGTGCATATAGCAGGCGCAAAATTTAGATGTGTTTTGAATGCATGCATGCACACATACAGGAACATTCCAGTCCGCTTAACCCCCCACCCCCTTATTTATGTTCCCAAATGACAACATCCTGTGTCAATGACCCTTACTCCCTTATTACCACATTAACATAAACTCTCTAATATCCTGATAGAACTCAAAGACCACTGGAGCCACTGGGCTTCATACCCATGGAAACCTCAATCTACTCATGTTAATGTTTGCCGTCATATTGTAGTTTGCCACAGAATTGAAATTGGTGCAGTTTATATTTGTCTGCACATTTGACACATTTTGTACTCTATGTGGAACAGTCTGTAGTTTACTATAATGGCAGTGACTGTGGACAGTTGAGAAATTGTATGGTCTACATGCAGCAAATTGCTTGTCAGTCATTTTAGGCATGGTGAACCATTCCCTTCTTCTATTCAACAAAGCAATGTTTTGGTTTGTGTGTCTGCTGATATTCAATATCTCATGGTGTGCATAGACACTTTATCCCACAATTTACATGATTCAAAAAGAGTTGAATCCATTTTCATTGGTGTATGTGACCTTTGCAGATCGCTAATGCCATGGTGAGCACATGGCAGGGTCCACCAGCAATGAAGTCCCTGTTCACCAGAATGTTCTGCTGTAAGAGCTGCCCCAACATCGTCAAGACCAACAACTTCATCACCTTCCAAACCTACTTCTTGCAGAAGGTAAAAAAAGAAAAAAAAGAAATGCGCGCTCATTGCACTTTTTTCAGTTTTCTACTTATCAAACATGCATATATCAGTGTGCTGAACCTTAAGAAACCAGAATACCAGAATATTTTATTTCGTTTTAACAGTGCATTACTCATTTCATTCACCAGGGAGCCATGACAACTTCATAGCTCTGCTTTAATGTGCTATGTAAATGATAAATAGTGCCTCTCTGAATGTTGAGATTTCTCAGATATTTCCATCCGTCTTCGTTAGAGAATATTTGTTGTTTTCTGTTTTATTGTGTCACAAAGAGTTCAATTTACAAATATCATCTCATCATCTTTGCTCCATCTTTGATTTCCTTGTCAGACGATGCCTGTTGCCATGGCGTTGCTCAGAGATGTGCAGAACTTGTGTCCCAAAGATGTCCTCAACTTTATACTTGACCTCATCAAGTATAACGACAACAGAAAGAACAAAGTAAAACATATTTATTTTGTTGATCTGTAATTTAAAATGCCTTACTTTTTTTTTTTTTACACACAGAGGGTTTTTAATTTCACCTCTTTCCTCTCTCCTCCCCTCCATTCTACTTATCCTAGTTTTCAGATAACTACTACCGTGCAGACTTGATTGAAGCACTGACCAACTCCCTGACGCCTGCCATCAGCATCAACAATGAGGTGCGAACAGTGGACAATTTAAATGCGGATGTCCGTCTCATTTTGGAGGAGATCACCAGGTTCCTCAACATGGAAAAATTACTCCCTAGCTTCAGGAACACCATCACTGTCAGGTAAAAAAGATGTGCTCCTTCATAATGGATAGTTAAACCTCAAACTTATCAGGGGTGATACAAATAATTAGTACCGGTAATCAAGGATTCTCCTAACCAAAACAAAGTATAGATTTAATGTTTTTACCGACACCCTTCTCTCCCCAGTTGTCTGAGAGCAATTCGTCAGCTTCAGAAGAACGGTCATATTCCCAGCGACCCATCACTGTTCAAGTCCTATGCTGAGTACGGACATTTTGTAGATGTGCGTATTGCTGCCTTAGAGGCTCTGGTGGACTATACAAGAGGTATGACATTTCAAATAGGTTCCTTTCTCCATTTTATTACTATTGGTATCGTACCAATGAGAATTGGCTTGCAGCTGCAAGAAGTCAGCATTAGTGGCTCTCATGTGAGTTGTAAACATTTTGAATGTGTGGAACCGAGTTAAGTCGTGTCGTTGTATGACAAAGTTCACTTCCTGCTCATTTTTTACAAGTGAAATATCTTGTCGTACAATTTAATGTGGCTGTAACGACCAGCCCTCTTACGTTAGAATGGTGACTGATTCAGTTCAACCCCAGAATGGCATTTGGCAAATGGGTGACCCCATACGTTTCCTGTTATTGGTTTTGCTGTATTTAATTTTGTAGCTAACCCTATCAAGATCCATTAACCATTGCCTGTGACCTAGAGCTGGCCTATTGTCCCGCAAACACAAGGTCAGGCTGAACCTCCACAGATCCCCTCTAGCCACAATTACAGCACAGCTTCCATCTTTAAATTCTGTGTAGTGTAAATATAGGTTCTGCTATGTGACTGATATGTGGTTTTATTCGGAGACATATGGTACCCATCATGTTTCCCATAGGCACATTTTTTGTCAAGTTTTTCCTTGTGCACACGATATGTCTTTTTCTGTTCAACAGTGGAGCGATGTGCTGCTGAGCTGCAGTGGTTGCTCAACATGGTCCAGAACGACCCAACTCATTACGTCAGGTCAGGCACAATCACATTTGCACATCTTGCACTGTCTTACTATGTTTAATAGATGAAGTATTTTTCAAGTTTTTGTCTCGTGTATATTGATTTATCCGCTCAGACGTTTGTTTCTTTAGTCAATCATTGTGTAAAATCACATGAGACAGCTATATTTTCTTACCCCAGGATCCACATTTTGATTGACAGTGAGCTCAGTGTGTCTCAATTTTTAAAAGATAACGGACATCAATATGTCAGTGGGTCAAGTTTAACATTAAAATATTAATTCCATAAATATATTTGCAGTGACATAAATTTGTTATCCCCGGTTCATACAATTTAAGGTCTTTTTCCTTGTGTTGTAACCTTTGCGCTTGAAGACGGTGCTGGGGGTAAAATCTAGAGTAGATATTATTTGCAGACTTGATGTAATCCACATTTTATGATTTTCTTTACTAGTATTTCTACTCACAAACTGTTAAGCTGTCGGACTGTGTTGAAGAGGAAATACTGGAGTTGCTGCTAATGCTTCTATAGTGATATAAACTTGTGTATGGGCTCAGTAAAACTGACTGTACATAATGATGTATTGTGTTTTTGACATGATATGAGCAGGGGTGTGGATTTTCATATCCTGTCTTGTTTTTCGTCCTATCAGACATAAGATCCTGGGAATGCTCAGTAAGAATCCACCATTCACCAAGACGTCAGACTCCACTCTGTGTAATGAAGCACTCGTTGACCAACTATGGAAGCTCATGAATTCAGGTAAGCACACACATACACATCAGCTTGACAGAGAATGATCTAAAGGGGCATTCACACCAGGGTAGTCCGAGGGACCTGTTTTCTTTGGGCAGGGATTGCAAAAAAATTTCACACCTTCATTTGGTGCGGTTCACCTTCACACACACTGCACTTTTTAGAGCGGACCAAACCGCCTGGACAACATTGTGCAGTTTTAACAGCTGCTCGTTTGGGGCGGTGTTGCCTGAAACGACCACTGACCAGAAAAAGCATGAGCAAGAAGAGGGTTTCTATTTTTACTTTGGTGTTCAACCCTAATTGGCTTTTCACTAGTTGCTGCCCAGAATGAGCAGCAGACGAGGCAGCGAGCTACAGAGAAGAGAGAGTGGAGAGGAGAGCGAGAGACTACAGTGATCAAGATGCACTCCACTTTACGTCACCGCCTCTATTTTGTGTCACTTCCTCTCTTTGTTTCGCTAGATAATTCGTTTGCATTTCCCACTTTTAGGGAACTGCACCAGAGTTAACTTGCAAGTGAACCGACCAGAGTCAGCATGTTTGATCTGCACAACAGCTCAAATGAGACCAGGGTTGATTTCAAATGGACCGTATAGTGCCCGTGTGAATGCACCCTTAAACATCAGTGGTAGTTCCATTGCACGTCTCCAACAAATGTTCATTTTGAATCTGGATGATCAATATTTTCATTGAACATTGCTGCCTAATCAGATTCCAATTTGTTCTTGATTAGCTAAGGGCATGCTTAAGATTAAATACCGACATTTGTTTCTCCCAGTCCTGAAATATAAGAGCTGAAGGTTTCGTTTTTGGTGCAGTGCCGCCTTTTTGGTGCAGTGCCCCCCCCCCCCACCAGCCCCGCCCCCCACCACCATGCACAAGGATCTGTCCTCAATTGTGTATTCAGGTTTCTTTTCATCATTCTCTTCTAGGGGGTCCTACATGTCTTTCAGCTCACTAGCCAAGCCATAGCGGTTCAATCTGCCAATCTAAATACACACAACCTCACTACTCAAATACAAGCATAGTACATGTTCACAACTCCATATTCCTTCAAGACCATTGTTCTCTCTCTGTAGCATGTTATTGAATTCATTGACCTACAAGTTGGAGCACAATCATTACCCATTACCCCCGAGTCTGCTGCCAATTCAAACACAAATACAGTGACCAGAATGCAGGGACCTTGAATACTATGCCCCCTGCACCTATCCCCCCCAATAACCCACAGGCCTCCCATGTCTCAAACCTCACACTCTCGTAGGATGATGTTTCACTGGCTGAAGGTCAGTGCTGTAAGTGCACAAACTGGTGCTTTCTGGTGCCGTTAGAGCAAATTATATCAATCTTCTTCCAAAGCCACAGTTCAACCCCCCGCGTTTGGCGCCGGCCTGCTGGAGCATTAGCTGCAGCCATATTTGATGTTTAATTCAGTCCAAATCTCAACGCGCTCCTGCTCAAATGATCCATGTAATGATGCATGTAGCAGCACTAAGAGCTCATTATCTTATGTTTAGTTCTGTTCATGTTGAATGAAATGTGTGGTTAAGGATTAGACGGAGCTTACTTCAGCTGAGGATTTGGTTTCCTCCATTTCACCCTAAAGATTTCTTTTACCCTCCTCTTCTCCTCACTTTCTGCTCCCTCCTTGTGTGTCAGCTTTAATTCTTCTATTCCAGTGGGGTTACAATTTGTTTGAGCTTTGTGTGTCAGTTTGCAGGATTACTCATTTTCATGGAGTGGGATACGCCAAAGGAATCCATTGAAGTTTAGAATGCTGGATCTAGAATTTCCTTACCTCATTTTACACTGTGAAGGGCAATTTCAAGAATTTTGGACAATTTCTAGGAAAATAATTGATCTATAGCCGTGAAATGAATCGGTTTTTAATACAAGTTTTAAAAGATATTTATTTTTGGTATGAATTTTTCTGCCATAGATACTGGCATTGTGAAAAGAGTCTGAATTTGGTCAAGTCTTGGTGTAGGTTTGTGCTCCCTGAGGTCCCATAGGCTGTGGTGTTGAAACAATGCCCAGTTTGTTCCAAGGTTCCTAGAGTATGACAAGGTATGCGCTTCTTGTTGCACTTAAAGGTGCAGTGCGTACGATTTAGGTAAATGTTTGTTACTTCTATCTATAGAGGTAGAATTACAAAACAATTAGATAGACATTTTTACAAATGCATTATCACCCCCAGGTATGACCGTTTTTTTTGCATAGCTCCCAAAAAGCCCTTTTATGTATATTTACACCAGGAGCGGGCCCACCCTATGGGGGCCGCCATGTTTTTACAATATCCCAGAGTGGACGTACTAAATCATCCTGCAAATGTGAATGTGATATGAATACAAACATCACCCTTCTCCTCAGCATCCGCCCTATTAGGCCCTCCCCTAAAACAACCCCATGTGTCGCCATCATTTTCATTAAAGGTGCAGTGTGTAAGATTTTGTCACTCATCAATTTATAATCACCTAAATGTATTCTTTTTCTCCCATTACCCTAAAATGAGCCCATTAATGTATAGAGTCCAGAGTGGACATACTAAACATCTTTTGAGCTTTAATGAAAACTCAGGGCTACCATAGGTTCTCCTGCATGCTCGAATGGGAAGGGTGAGGTGATCAAATCAAATCTTATTTATATAGTCTGCATTTACAAATCATAGTTTGTCTCACAGGGTTTCACAGGGTGGGTAACACCATCTGTTCTTAGACCCTCAGCAAGGGTAAGGAAAACCTACCAGGGAGAAAAAAAACCTTTTAACAGGAAAAAAAAAAAAGAAAAGGTAGAAACCTTAGGGAGAGTCATAGGTGAGGTATCCACTCCCAGGACAAACAGACGCCCAATAGATGTTACATAGAAGGTTCAGTCACAATACACACATTATAAATGTAAATGATTAAATATTTAAGTCCGTCTCGGTTTAAGTCCATTTCGATCTCCGGGTTCATCGCGGCTCGCTTGCACGTTCGGGACCCACCGTCAGATCGGTCATGGCTTGAGACTTGGGATGCCGCTGTCCCCGTCACCGTCTTGGCTTCGTCCCGTTCACCAACAGCAGCACAGCTGGAAAACAATGAAAAATCGTTTAACATGTGGTGCATGTGGTTTTATGTGTTAAATGTCGTAGTAGTGGGGGGGTGCATAGGGTTTGTGGCAAAGATGAGAAATTGACGACAGATGGATACAACGTGCAACTCGTGTCAATTTTCCAACGGGGCATCTCGCCAATTAACCAGTCACTCCTCATTTTTTAAGGTACCTCACATGACTGGCGGCTACGCTGTGACGCAGTGAACCTCTACTACGCGCTGTTCGGTCTGACCCGTCCATCATGTCTGCCACTGCCGGAGCTGGGCCTGGTGCTCAACCTGAAGGAGAAGAAAGCCGTGCTCAACCCAACAATCAAACCTGAGCTGGGGGGCGGTGGTGGCTTGGACACACCTGCCAGTATCGGTATCCATGGAGTCGGCATGAGCTTCACAGCTGTAAGTGGGCTGTTTCTGTTCATTTTTTTGTCTAGGAGCAAATAACAATTTACATTGTCCTGAAAGATTTTACTTAAAATTGTTGAAACTTCAAAAATAGAGACACTAAACTCTTCCATTCTAGAAATCCCTCACAACTGACTACAGAGCAGACACAAGCTTTTTTTTTAACAAGGCACCTTGCCTTAATTTACAAGATAAATGTCTTTGTGTTTACTGTAAATTGTGTGGTGTCAGTCAGGCAACACATTTGTTGTCACTCGCTTAGGTCTGCATCAACCTTTGAATTTATTTATAACTAAAAGAGTTTGCTTCTAGTTAGGAGATCCATTATTCAGATCAGTTCAAAAGCATGAAACATAACTTCCAAGGGTGGGAAGTAAACACACCGAGCATTAAAATGCACTATCAAAAAATATGTACTTTGAAAGAGCTTTGTCCTAGAAAATGGTTTGTTTTTTGAATAACGTGCTGGAACATGGAACATGCCTATTCCATTCATCAATTTATTGGAGAAAAAAAACAGAGTGATCAGTTTTCAAAAGTTTGTATTTGGAGCCCTTGACTCTCGACACCACTCAAATGGAGTTGAACTGGTTTCTCTTACAGTCGTGATGTGATCAGCAAGCTGCTGCTTGGTGGTCTTTTTCCTTTCTGTTTGTGTGTGAATAATGCTACATTATAATTTCAAGATGGCAGATACTTCATGAAAGCTATTATCTGAGGTAGTATCTATGTAATCATGGACACCACAGTAAAGTGCAGCCAACACTAATTATAGATACAGCATGTACAGTGGTCCTAAGTGCTCAGTGCAGCTCAAACCACACGAAGAAACACTGTAAATTACTCACAAATTCAAAAACACAATGCAAATATACTAAGCACAAATCAAGTCATAAAAATGTGGCAATTACACATGCATTTCATCTATTCACATATGTTGCACTCTGTTGAGCTCTCATTAAGAATTCCTCTAGCACACACTTTGGCATATGAACAAATATGTTGCAAACTCATTCATGTGAAATTATTGTAAAAAAAACCCAAAACAATTATAATAATGAAGCCACATTTTCGTGTTTTTACATTTGTGTTTGTCAGGTTGACGAGGAGCCAGATCCCATTTCACTGGGAGTGTGTGGTGTGGGTCAGCCGCCTCAGGGCCTGAAGAGGAAAGCCGAGACCCCGCTGGGCTCCCCTCCAGAGCCCGGACAGATACTGCAGCAGCAGGACGACGATGGCAGAGGAGGGCGCTACAAGATCAGGGTACGTGACGTTTGACTGTCCCTGCTTCGCTCAGCCTCACAAAGTGTCACTCTGTTCTTTTTATTTTGGTTAAAACTGCCTTAACTGTAGCACAACTACAGAACTGTTTTGTTATGGGGAATGAATGTAGTTCTGCTCTGCTGTAGTTTAACACCATGGAGGATGAAGATATTGACATGGAGACGGTCCATGATAGTCAGGCCTTCATCCACCAACATCTCAATCTGTTAGAGAGACCCTCTACCCCAGGTAAACTCACGCACAGACGTCATGTTTTAGAATTAAAAAACAGAAAACACATCCGGATGATCTCCACACACTCTGGTGTTCCCTCTCGTTTTAGGCAAAGAGCCGTTGTCGGTGGAACAGTCCATGCTCTCCATGCCCGCCACGCCAGTGCCTACCTTCGTCAAAGAGACCACCTCTTCCTCGTCCAAACACGGCGGCGAGCACAGCCACCACCATCACCACCACCACCACGAGCACAAGAAAAAGAAGAAGAAGCACAAACACAAGCACAAGCACAAGCATAAACACGAAAGCAAGGAGAAGGAGCGAGAGCGGGACAACTCGCACGCCTACAGCAACAGCCCGGCCAGTGGCCGATCGCTGCGCTCGCCATCTCTCTCCGACTGAGCACGCGATGAAGAGGAGCACTGTCCATTCAGTCAACGTTACTTTGGATACACGCGTCATCTGCTTGGATCGTGATTATGAGTTCACTGGAGCTGAACGTTCATTACTCCGCAGGAGCGAGGCCCGTTTGAAGAAAGCAGGGAAAGCAGGAACGGCATAAAATTGCAGCAGTGCTTACACGCATCCTGCTGGAGTGTGGACGGCTTTCCAAACTGTCTGGGACCTGGCAACCACATTCACCTTTTTCCACCAACAGTCAAACAGCCACGCCTGTTGCATGGACACCGCGCTGGTGAGCCTCTTCCCCACAGCTGAATCCCAGCATTCAGTGCGTGGCTGCTGAGGGGAAACCAGCGTGTTGGCAGGAGTGATTCAACCGTAATTCAACCGCCTCCAGCTTCATGCAAAGGACGCTTCCTTTTCTGCTCACTGATGTCAACATTTTTACCGTACTTTACAATTAAACCTCAAGTTACCATAGTGTGTGTTCTCTTTTATACTGCAGTCATTTTTAAAAATACTTTTATACTGTTGACTAGAATGAATCTGGCCCTGGAATTACACAGGCCCTGCTTACTAATGTTGAAAATGTGGGTTTGAAAACATGCAGAACTCCTTGTTGTGAGAACCAGACTAATGTTGAAAGTGTAATTCATCTGTTAAAAGTAGGTCATTATCTCTCGAAATACGTTGAATAAAATCTGAGTATTCAAGTGACCCTTCTTGACTGATGAATTAGTCCCTGTAAGCATCAAATCTGCTGCAGCACATGCGGATACTAATGTTAGTAGATGTCGAATCTGAGAAAGTTCTTTGACAGTCTTGTTACATTAAATATTAATAAGAGAGAAATGATAAAAGAGAAGCATCTTTAGACTTTATGGAAAATAGAGGGTTGGAACATAGTTTGTCAACATTGCATTTGTAGGTGATTTGTAATTCGCCTTTAGAGAAGAAATGGAGTGTGGAGAGTGGAGTACCTGCTCCTGATGTAACGATAAATGGCTCATCTGAGCTGGGCCTTTTGAATGAATTCTAAACAACGATAACAATAATGATAAAATAACATAAGAATATCTGTTCTTAGAGTGCTTTTAATTACAGAAAGGCACTAGATATATAAGATATAGGAGGTCAAACAAATATCAGGTACACACATTGAGACAAAGCAGTAAAATAGATCAATAAAAGTTCATGGATGCAATTTAGAATACTGCCTATATTGAATTGATTATGCAAATTCAACGTGACATCCTTCATATGTGGCTCAGGACACATGCTGGTTAATAGCACGTTGTCTCATAGCACCTCTGAGGGAATCCAGTTCCCTGTGGATCATCATGAGTTTAGGTTTAAACCCTCCCCCTCTTCACCCCCCGCAGGGCACCTCCAATAGGGACAACCCTCCTCCAGCTTTCCTCTCCGGTGGTCCTCCTCTCTCTGTCAGAGTCAGCATCAGTCGTTCACTCACCCGCCTTCAGCTCAGCACCACGGCCAAACCTGCGGAGGAACATGCTGCTGCACAGACTGGTAAGAACCCGGCTCCACGTGTTTACCTGTACAATGTTGGCGCCGCCGTGCGTAAAACCGCGCGTAGCCGATGCGTAAAACCGCGCGTAAAACGTGTATGTCGTCCGTTTTTGGCGTTGATTGTGGCAGAGAAGTGAGAAGTCCCTTCTGTGTTAGAGTTCCCCCCTCTCATAAAACCCCCTTTGCCTTCTCCCGTCTTTGTGTTGATCAGCATTTGCAGAACAATATGTGTGATTGTTATGCGGACGCGGGTGGTCCTGCTCCGCTTTCAAGTCTTTTCTGCTCCAGGCACCTCCACCTGTGAAAACACATATAAGATTTAGACTTATTCTGGTTTAAAGGTGCAGTGTGTAAGATTTTGGTCATTTTTGTCATTGTCATTTTTGTCTGTAACTATTACAAAACAATTACATACTGACATTTTCATTAATGTATAATCACCTATTTGTATATATTTTTTCCTCATTACCCTTAAATGAGCCCGTTAATGTATATATATATATATATGTATATATCTCTGTACGGGGGCCACCATGTTTTTACATTAGCCCAGAGTGGACGTACTAAACCAAAGTTTTAATGACAACTGAAGTCTACCATAGGTTCTCCTGCATGCTCAGAAGGGTGAGGTGATGCGATGCAACATGCAACTTCACCTCTAGATGTCGGCAAATCCTACACACTGAACCTTTAATAAAGAAACCTAAGGCAACAAATGGAATAACAAAATAACCAAGAACTAATCCCAAAGTCATGTAAGCCAGTAAGTGTGTGTGTCGTGAATGAATAGCAGTTAAACAGTGACTCTATTTGTTGTTGTTGCTGTTTCAGTTTGTTTGGATCCTGTCCGTCATGTGTGGCACTGACGTGTGTCTGGGTTTTGTGTACGATCGACCCAAACGCTCAGGAGAGGATGGCGCCTCTGCCAGGACAGACTGTGAGTAACTCTCCTCCTCGACTTCACACCGACAAACACACAGAACCTCTTGAAACGTGTATTCACCCTCACACAGCACGCAAGGCAGCAGCCACAGTGACGCTAGCTCCTCCCACCTTGACCTCTGACCCCAGGTATACCACGTGAGCTTGAACTGCCTGTCAAAAAAGGAAAACACATCGCTGGGTAGATTTGGGAATCAGATATATCTTCCATGCTGTGATGTAAATGTGGACAGACTGAAGACTAAATCAGGGATATTGGAATGATGGATTTGTCTTACATCACTTAATCGGGTCTGAATTCATACAATTTTCGTCAGTTGAATAATTGATGAATTGCGTTTGTTTGGTGCTGAAGCGTATAACCCGTTATGTATTGTTTTTACTGTGTGCATCAGGAGGCAGGGGCTCAGTGTGATCCACCTGACAGAGCAGTGACAGGGCTGCTCTCACTGCACATTTTCTCAGGGTTTGTCACACGTGACCAATTGTAATGGATTGTCACTGTTTTCTTACATGAGTGGTTGAGTAAGTCAGTCCGGTAGTTGAGCTTTACGTGAAAGTCCATATCAGTGTAATACATTTATTCTATTTATAAAGAAATAGAATAAGATGACCTGCGAAAGCAAGGTAAAGCTGAGGGAGCGAGTGTAAAAACTCAAGAGGCCCAGCTGAGCCTCCACAGTTTCTCTGGCCCGTCCTTAGGATTATTTCAGGACATGAGTTCAGATAAGAAGTGGAGAAGCAGGTGGGGTCAGGATGTGACTGCTGGTTAGATCGCCTTTTCCTTTACAGCACCTCAACACCAGTGTCAGCGCCTCTGAGACTTCATCAACACACCCACTCACTCATTTTGAAGCCAGCCCCTTGGTTTTCTGTCTATGTGTGGAAACCGACACAGAGTGGGTGGTCATTGTGTTTTCCTATCTCTGTAGGTTGTTGGTCCTGAGTGAACATGAAAACAACAAATCACTACTCGAACCATCTCCACCCACTAACCCCACTCCCTCTCTTCATTCACTACACTCCCTCGCTCACTTCACGGAGGTGGAGTCGACTCGGAGTGTTGTGTTTACAAACAGCCGCTGGCAAAAATCACAAACAGTGTTTGTTGATTTAGTGAAGAGTGTTTTGCTCAGTTAGGGACACGTCTTGGGCCAGTGTTGGACACACATCCGAAACACGAGCACTGAAAAACAAGAACCCCACATGAACCCCATACAGTGACACACAACCGTCCCGAGCTGTGTGCAACATTCCTCCTCCTCCTCCTCCTCCTCCTCCTCCTCCTCCTCCTCCTCCTCCTCCTCGCCGGTGTAGCTGCAGCTCCTGGAGGAATTTTTCCCGCTCCATTTATTTGCAGGGTTGTTTTCTATATGAAGTGTCTGCCAGCGCATATGAAATGAGTGAGCACAGACTGTGTTGGACAGTGGATCACTGTGACTGTGCCGAGTCCTGATTGGACAGCCGGTGTGTGTGTGTGTGTGTGTGTGTGTGTGTGTGTGTGTGTGTGTGTGTGTGTGTGTGTGTGTGTGTGTGTGTATGTGTTTTTCTTTTTTTTTCCAGGGAGAGAGTGTGTTTGTGCTGCTCAACCCTGAGTCAATATTAAGAGAGCATCAGAGCTCATTTTCTGCCCCACATTCTCAAAATCTGTTGACATGTGACACCAGGAGCCCCCCCCCCCCACCATTCCATCAGTGCTGTCAAACTGCAGTGGTTTTGTATTGTTTTTAATCCAATGGAAGAGGTTAAAAAGTGGTCAAAAGTATTCTAATGCAAAAGTCCCTCATTTAAAGGTGCAGTGTGTAAGATGTGGTGACATCTAGAGGTGAAGTTGCATGTTGTATCCATCACCCCTTCCGAACATTCAGTAGAAGCTATGATAGACTTCTCTTGTCATTAAAACTCCAAAAGATGTTTAATATGTCCACTTTTACTACAGTAAAAACATGGTGGCCTCCATAGAGAGGACCTGTCGTCACGTGAATATACATTAATGGGCTCATTTAAGGGTCATTGAAAAAAATAAAACATTTTGGTGATTGTAAATGCATGAAAATGTCAGCATATAATAGTTCGATAACATTCTTATACTTGACAAAAATGACATTTTTCGTCATTATTATCATACGTCATTATTTTCCAAACCTCTTTTCCTACAAGTCGAGGAAATGGTCCGTGAGTTTGCTGAGTTTCTCTCTCACAGATCTTCCAGCAGACATATGGATGCAGCTGTGCAGATACAAGTGCATCAGTGATATACTCAGGTGACATCAGCCTGTCAGCTCCATAACTCAATGTACCGCTCAGCTCCTGCTACAGACTCTGTCCATCTGTCAACACATACGTATGTATGTATATAACCAACCTGACAGGCCCAACAGTTGTAGCACAGCTGAGATTCATTTGTTCAGTGGAGCCTGATTGTTGTGAAACACTATTGTAAACAATACACGTGTTTTAAGTATGAGGAGAAAAGACAGTGAGGGATGAATACACAGACCGACTGACGGGTGGGCAGATGGAGAGAGATAGATAGATAGATAGATAGATGGGTGGATGGATGGATGGATGGATGGACAGATAGATAGATAGATGGATGGATGATAGATTGATGGATAGATAGATAGATAGATAGATGGATGGATGGATAGATAGATAGATGGATAGATGGATGGATGGATGGATGGATGATAGATAGATGGATGGATGATAGATGGATGGATAGATGGATGGATAGATAGATAAATAGATAGATGATGGATAGATGAATAGATGGATGTATGGATAGATAGATAGATAAATAGATAGATAGATAGATAGACAGACAGACAGACAGACAGATAGATAGATAGATAGATAGATAGATGGATGGATGAATGGATGGATGGATGGATGGATGATAGATAGATAGATAGATAGATAGATAGATAGATAGATGGATGATAGATAGATAGATAGATAGATAGATAGATAGATAGATAGATAGATGGATGGATGAATGGATGGATGGATGGATGATAGATAGATAGATAGATAGATAGATAGATAGATAGATAGATAGATAGATAGATAGATAGATAGATGGATGGATGATAGATGGATGGATGGATGGATGATAGATGGATGGATGGATAGATCGATGGATAGATCGATAGATAGATGATGGATAGATGAATAGATGGATGTATGGATAGATAGATAGATAGATAGATAGATAGATGATGGATAGATGGATGGATAGATGGATAGATAGATGTATAGATAGATAGATAGATAGATGATGGATAGATGGATGGATGGATGGATGGATAAATAGATGGATAGATAGATAGATCAGCTTCTTCAACCTGTAATCTCCAGCTAAGATTTTACTGACAGGCCTGCAATATGTAATCAAGTCATGTGGCCAGTGGGGGCAGCAGTGAGCATGCTGACCTGCACCTCAACAGATGTTTGTGTGGCTCTCCCTCAGACTTGTCATGTTACAGTGAAAACAAAAGAAAACATATGAATCGTGGCTGCATTCCATTTGGCTCTTTCACTTCCAGGACCTTGGCATTGTGCACGTTGGCTCACTGGTGCACGTAGAATAGAATGGAGTCATTGTTAGTCCTTTATTAATACTTGTGCTTTTCAAACTGTGACCTGTCAGAATGTGAGCTGAGAGAAAGTTTGACGAAACAGAATGGAGAGGGAATCATTTTCTGTACACTTTATACTTTATTTTCCCCCCAAAAAATCAGATGATGTTGTGGACACAAACACACACACACACACACACACACATATACACTCACACAATACATTCATGTGTGGTTATGACCAGGATGTCACTTAAGGTTCACACATGGCCACAAATGGCTCCTATCGGGGCCCTAAATGAACAAGGGCCACACTAGTGCCCCCTATGGTCGGATAGAATTTCACAGATTGGGATCTGAAAAAGAATTCTGGCACGTAGTACATCTATTATGACTTGTGAGGTCATTAAATAAACTTCTACCATTTCTACTTTTCTAACTCTATGTTTTAGTTTTGGACCTACAGTTATGTAACCAACATTTTGTATTTCGTCCTTAATGTCACTGGGCTGGTGATTTTCATTTCGCTTTATGAAGCATAAACAGTGTAGCTTTGTTTTGTCAATTTAAAAATGCTGTGATGTAAGTATATTATTTTAAGAATATTTTCATGGAATGTGATCAATCAAGACAAAGTTTGAAAATAACAATCTAATTACATCTTCAATACTTATTTTGAAAAGATGAACGAATGTCTCTCCCATTCCTGTGAACATCTTATCACATCCATTGATCATTTAGAACAAAGTGCTCCACGGTTGAACTGAATAGAGGTCAAAGGTCACACAAAATATAGTTATAATATGGTATAATATAATATAGTTTTAGCTGATTTCTTCACATTTCGATCAGTTGTCACTTACAGATGCATTCAGTCAATCTTGCTAGTCAAGGGTCAAAGGTCGCATCTGCATATGAGTAAATGAGGAAAAAGTATGTCGACTGAAGCTTCACTGGAAGGCAGGAAGCTGTAAATCCACACTGTTCACACACAGTATGTCTCAGCGGGTGCGGGAGATATTTAGTGCCGCTTTAAATGAATTAAAGGTGCGTATGTTTGTCTCCCCCCCCCCCCCCCCCCCCCCCCCCCCAGCTCGCCCGGCCTCTCCGTACGTACCCACCTCCGGCTCCTGCAGGAACAGGTGTTTCGAGCTGGTGGAGTTGGATCCACCCAACTGTCGCTGTGACAACCTGTGTAAGACCTACAACAGCTGCTGCTTCGACTTCGACCCGCTCTGCCTCAGGACCGGTACGTCTTCGTCCTCCCAACTCGTCCTCTGCCTTGTCCTCACGCTCTCATCTTCATGTTCACATCTTGAAATGAGACTCAAACTCATTTGAGTTCAGGGGCCATATGCAGCCCAATTTGACCTGAAGGCGTTGTGTGTGACCCTAACATTCGAATCAACAGTCACAGTTACCGTCACCTCACCCTTCCCATTCAAGGATGCAGGAGAACCTGTGGCAGCCCTCAGTTGTCATTAAAGCTCAAACGACGTTCAGTTCGTCCACTCTGGGCTATTGCAAAAACATGGCGGCCCCCATAGGGAGGTCCCGGTGTAAATATACATTAAAGGGCTCACATATTTGGGTGATTACACAGTCGTAAAATCATCTGTACATACTTATTTTGTCATTCTGTTTCAATAGATAGAAGTGAAAATTGAGCTAAATCTTCCACACTGCACCTTTAATCCATCTCTGCGGGCTGGTTTGGGTCCGCGGGCTCTGAACTTTATCTTGAACCTACTGTGCATGTTCTGTTTTCCTTCTAAATAACTAAAGCCTTGTAATCAAGTCGTCGACTACATGTAATGACAGGCCTGATTATGCAGCTGCACAGTTTAGAATCAAGATCTGAGAATGAACCACTGCTTTTATATAAATGTGCGCGACCATGTGACCAAACTGTCTGCCGCCTCTTTCTGCTGATGCACCGCCGTGGTCCTCTCTCTCTCTCTCTCTCTCTCCCTCTCTCTCTCTCTCTCTCTCTCTCTCTCTCTCTGCCCTGTCTGTTTGTTCTCCTCTTCAGCCTGGTGGTCTCGGCTTCACCACGGCCTGGCCGCTGAAACCTCCCCTGTGTGAGAGCACCGATGAGATAACTTGTTTTTCTGGTTGCTCTGGATTCGTTACCCCGATGCTGTCAAACCTCTCTCCCTCTCTCTCTCTCTCTCTCTCTCTCTGGGCTTCAGCTCATCTGGTGTTCTCATCTGCCGCGTCCACTGGTCCCACACTGCTGCTGCCGCTGGCTCAGCCACATGCTCACTCTGCAGCCAATCCACTGCTGCACCGACCAATCAGCATTCATTTCTCACTGCCTGTGGTTTCGGGTTTTAAACCCCCCCCCCACAATTGATGCTTATTCAAATGTTTTTTTTTGTTTTTTTTTTCATTCAAATACATTTTAAAGTGGATGATTTCACAGTCAAACCATTTACCCCCAGTCCCTCCGTGGATGGGTGTGATTGTCACCGTAACAACCGGGCTGGGCCCGAAGCTGTAGTTATGGTAGTGGTGGTTCAGCTCTTTACACATCCGATTGTTCTGTCTCCACGCAGAGGGCGGGTTCGAGTGCAGGAAGGAGCGATGTGGGGAGACTCGGAATGAACTGCACGCCTGCCACTGCTCCGACGACTGTCTGGCCAGAGGAGACTGCTGCACCAATTACAAGACACTCTGCCGAGGTTTGTCACGTCCATGTGACTGCTGCTAGAATGATTGAAAGCACTGTCCTCGTCATTATGTGAACCAAATGTTTTAAAAAAAAATTTATTCAAAAGTGCAGTGTGTAAGATTTGGGTCAATGTTTGTCTATTATATCTGTTGCTAAAAAAAACATATACTGACATTTTTCCAAATGTATTATCTCCTGAATGTGTGACGTTCTTTTCACATCACCCCAAAACGATACTTAACATCTTCTGAACGTCGTTGGCAACTGAGGGCGACCGTAGGTTCTCCCGCATGCTCGGAAGGGAAAGGGTGAGGTGAGGGATACGAAACGCAACCACCGATAGGTGTCACCAAATCGTACACACTGCACCTTTACCCAGAACATGCACGTATCAAAATAATACAGAAGAAAAGCTTTGGGATCAGCAGAGCCAGCTTTTGAAATGAAGGCCACACATCCTCATCGAGCCTCAGTCCGATGTTTAGAGCGTCACTCAAGATGAAGCTGTCAGATGTTGAAAATACGTGTCACATGATCTCTCATCAACTGAAGGCTGAGAATATGAACCAGATGGTGTCAGGTGGTCGTGATGATGATGATGATGAGGATGAGGAGGAGGAGTTTTGTAAAGAGCCTCCCTCACAGCAGCAGGTCATAGACAGATCCCAGGTTCCACGTGTGTCTTCTCCTCATTATCTAATCTCAGGACACAGACACAGTTCAGTGATTTAGTGCTTTTCCCTAAATGATCTCACGGAACACTGATACCGACCCATCACACATCCACCCATGCCGTCAGTAAAATGAACATCCCTCTTTCAGGAGACACCTCGTGGCTGCAGGATGAGTGTGAGGAGATGAAGAACCCAGAATGTCCAGCAGGGTGCGTTTACAATCTGTGCCACACATCTTGTGTTTCCTTTCCTCTAAACCGGGGCTGTCCAACTGCTTTTGGTTCAGGTGCCCAAATTAGCGATAAGTAGGCTGGACCAGTAAAATCATGGCATACTACGCCACTACATTAACCTCTCGCATCAAACCTGACACTCACACACTGGACTCCTCTTCTTCTTCTCTCAAACTCACCAATTTCAAGCGGCACAGGCTCCCCCCACTGTCCCGGCATAGTAAGTGCAGGTCAATAAACTAACATCTCAACATCCTTTCTGTAATTTTTCAACTTTGCAAAATCATGTTGAGTCGGATTGAACCGTCTGGCGGCCATATGTTTGACACCCCTGCTCAAAACACTTGTCCCCTTTTCACATTAAAAGCCAAGTTGTTCATGTTTTATCTCCGAAATGTCACATTTGATGTTTTTTTTGTTGGGTGCGTTTGCAGATTTGTGCGCCCGCCGCTCATCATGCTGTCGGTGGACGGATTCAGAGCCTCGTATGTGAAGAGAGGAAACACCGTCATCCCCAATATCGACAAACTCAGTAAGGATCAGGCGAGCGCAGTGTTAGCTCACTGACGATGTTACCATGGTAACGGACCGTGACTCGGGAGGAGCTCCCTCACCTTGCTGTCTTGCAAACATGGCGTCTTGACCAGAACAATACGATGTTGAACACTGCTACAAGTTGATCAAAACAACATGTTTTGCTACAAATATTCACGTTTGCTTCCAGCTTTTTACTTTTTTGTTAAAAAGTGCGCCATGAACATAGTTCATTATGATTGAAATTATGGTTTTGATTATGATTGTGATTTCTCTCTGTTCTTTTCAGGAACATGCGGAACACATGCTCCATACATGAGACCCATGTATCCGTCCAAAACGTTTCCCAACCTCTACTCGCTGGCTACGGTGCGACTCAGAGCTCCCGATGCTCGCAGCTTTTTGTCTTGGTTTTTGCTCAAATTCAAAATGTTGTCATGGAGGTTGATGATGCGGCGCTTTTTGTGGACTGGCTCTGTAACGACGTGAAAAACAACCAGTCATCACTACAAACCCCTAAGGTTGTTACAAGACTCCACAGCTCTGTGTGTTTAAGTCAGTAAGAACTCCATGTACTTGTTCAATGGAATGGAGTCTGTAGTATTTCACCATGTGATGTCGTTGAGCCGCAGCGATACTCAAGTGAAGTGTAAATACCTCAAAGCTTTTATTGAATAAAACTGTAAAAGTGAATTCCTGTGGATTTATATCCCACCTCTGCAAATGTCCATTAGCAGTGAAACGGGAGAATTGTGGTTTGTTGAACGCACACTGGGATCCGTGAATGGTCCAGGGGTTAGTACCAGTAATAACAACAGTGACCCAGCTATTCATTTTTGCTTTCTCTTCTCAGGGTCTGTATCCGGAGTCCCATGGTATTGTTGGAAACTCCATGTACGACCCAGTTTTCGATGCCACCTTCACTTTGAGGAGCAGAGAGAAACTCAACCACCGCTGGTGGGGGGGGCAGCCAGTAAGTCGTCATCTCCCTCTTCCTCCTTTCCCTCCCTGCTGTGACGATGGAATATGAAGGACTATTTTTCTAACCATACGTCCCCCACTGTATTGATATTTCACAACAATTTCCATTTTTATCCGCCGAGCATGTCACCGTCATAAATATTTTACATCACTCCCGGGATGTTTATTCAAAGTAAAAGCCCTCTTGCATTTCTTATTGACTGTTTTAAAGGTGCAGTGTGTACGATTTAGGACATTTGTGTCACTTCTATTGGTAGAAAAACCAAATTACAACACAATCACAATCAAACATCTTCATAATAAACTAAATGTATAATTTTCCCATTACCCTTAAAAGAACCCACTAATTTTTATTTGCACGAGGAGCGGGTCCTCTCAACGGGGGCCGCCATGTTTTTATAGTAGTGAAAGTGGACGTACTAAACAGTTTGAATGACAACTGAAGTCTATCATAGGTTCTCCTGCATGTTCAGAAGGGTGAGGGTGAGGTGATGGATACAACATGCAACTTCACCACTAGATGTCTCCAAATCTTACACGCTGCACCTTTAACAATGTTTTTATTTTGTATCACAGAACTGGGAATTAATTGGCTTGATAACGTTATTGTCTCAGTGTTCAAAATCAGTCAACTTTATCGATCCCTGAAGGAAAATTCCGTGTACATAGCCACATTTTTATTTGAGGGAATACAGCGTATATAGTCATATTGTCATTTGTTGACTTTATTCACGATATTCAGTTTTCTTCTACATCCTCCTTTACTGTTTCACAAAGAGCAAATTGATTTTTTTTATCCTCCTATGTTTCCCTCATCTGCTCCAACACTCCTCCATCTGCTTGTCTTTCTTTCCATCTGTTCTTCATCGACACTGTGGTTGTTTTTTATCAGCGAGCTGTTATTTTCCTTTTTGATGCGATGATGGTAGATTTCACGAATGTTTTTTGAGCTTGAGTGATTTTGAAATGAATCTCTGGGGTCACAGATCAGAGGCCAAGCAAAGCAGGAGAGGTTTGAAGAGCAGGACTCAGATCTGACAAACTGGCCCTGAAAGATGTTATTATCCAGTGATTTTTGCCAGATGGTGATATGTGATTAATGACAAAGCTATTAGTCCTGACAGATCCAGGGATTTGACATATTTGATTAATTTAAAGGACAGCTTAAAGTCTAAGCTTTATGTAGTTTTTGCTATCTTGATTTACAGTGGTTTTATGAAATCATTTTGTTGGTCAAAGATCAATGACAATCGTTGGTCATGTGAACACATCCATTCAAGTCAAAGATGGCCTCGTTATGTGTTATTGCTTGGAGGTCAAAGGTCACGTGCTCTCAGGTTTAATGAATGTGACATCATCAGGAACACCAGAAGGAAATCCCATTACATTTAGCACAAACAACCACTTATCGTAAGGAGTCTTGCAGTGTTTTCTGAAACACCTCAGACTGTCAAGCTTCTAGTGGAGACTCATTCAAATGCATAACACCATGAATGAGATAAATAGGTCTGTGGAAAATCCTTTTGAATTTCACACCGATTCTTGTATCGACGTGTACACACAGAATAACTGATGGGACTGTTGTGGTGAAAGGTCAAGGTCACAGTGACCTTACAGAACATGGCGTCGGCCTCGTGACAATGACACCTCGTGTCCACGTCAGACTGATGAAATAATCCCAACGTGTCCCCACTTGTTTCCCAGATCTGGATCACAGCACTCAAACAGGGAGTGAAGGCTGCCACCTTCTTTTGGCCTGTGTAAGTCACACACACACACACACACACACAGCTACACTACTAAATCTACGTTGATTGAGCAAGTGCATTTAAGTTTATTTTCTTCATATTTCATTTCATTCTTCATATTTTTATTATTTGTATTCCTATGTCATTTTTAATATTTTCGCAATATTTAAATTTTTCATTCATACATTTATCATTTTTACACATGCGGCTATTTACATATTTCTTCTTTCCATTTTCCATGTTTCATATTTCATATCGTCGAGAAACAGATCGACGTGAAGGCTGAACAGTGTTTGAACTGTTCTCAGGACACTTACAATCATGTGTAAAGACCCATGAAGTGCCAGCGTCAGGGCGTCCCTGCACCCAACCCTGACGTCGGCTGGTCTCGCCGTGCATGTGACGGTAGTGGAGTGGCCGTGTCACCGTGTCACGTGGCAAACATGGCAAAGTCAAATGAGGTAGTGGCTGTAACCCTCCTGGTCTGATCACAGACACAGTCAGAGTCAGTAACATCCATTCTATCGGAGGGCTCAGTGTTTTTCTCCTGGAGGAACCTGCGCCCCTGTGACATTGTTCGGACCCGCCGACGCTGTTCTCAGCCTTGAAATAAACAGTCTTGCTGTTAATGTGCCTTGGAAAGCTGCAGATGCCCCGGGCTCCAGAGACTGTTAATGATTTGGTGGTGAGAGTTCCGAGAGTCGTCGCAACGTGCCCCCCCGCCCCCCCCCCGTGTTCCCGCTGCTCGCTCAGGTCACCGCGCTGCACCTATATCCTGCGCAACACAAAGGAACCCACACTTATGGGCACAGAGGAGCCTTTGATGAGGAAGAGGGGGGGGGTGTGGGGGGGCAGATCTTAGCGGGGATGGCGTGGGGCTGTTTTTACAGCAATTTGTGCAAATGGGCCTGTTCAAGCTATGCAGGATTCCTCTGTGAGCGAGGGTCACAGACATGCCAGTCCAGAGAACTAGGGGGGCCACGGTGCGGTTTACAGTGCTTTTCTTGCACTTGGCACTGACAGAGGTGTGCGAGATGTAAACAGTGTGTGTGTGTGTGTGTGTGTGTGTGTGTGTGTGTGAGAGAGAGAGAGAGAAAGAGAGAGACACAGCAGCAGAGAGACTGGAAGTCTGTGCCGCCATTTCTGTGCAGCTGAGAAAAAGCCCTCTCATACAAAACATGACATAGTTTCATACATTGTAGCGCCACTGTGGAGACAGGCATGTTAAAGGTGCAGTGTGTAACATTTTGGACGTTTTTTTCACTTCTAAAAGTGTTACAAAACAATTACATACTGACGTTGTCATAAATTCATAATCACAGAAATGTTTTATTTTTTTCTCCATTACTCTTAAATGAACCCATTAATATATATTTACATGAGGAGCGGGTCGTCTCTATGGGGGTCACTAAACCTCTTTTGAGTTTTAATGACAACTGAAGTTGACCACAGGTTCTCCTGCATGATCAGAAGGGTGAGGTGATGGATACAACATGCAACCTCACCTCTAGATATCACCAAATCTTACACACTGCACCTTTAATGAGGAGCAGGGCTTGTTCACCACGGCGGTGATGCTTTTAAAGGTGAGAGGGATGATGGAATTTCAAAACAGTCATTGGGATGAGGAAAAATGAGGTTCAAAGAATGAAGTGTAGAGAAAGAGAGCGGGAGTCTGCTGTCAAACATTAACACAGTGTGACCACACACACACACACACACACACACACACACACACACACACGCACAGTGCCTCATATGTCAAGCCCCAGTTTGGGCCTGGGTCCTGACTGGGCCTTGATGGTTGACAGCTGTGGACTGTATGACAGCCAGCATCGTGCTTGGTGGCCTCAAACAGCCAGCCTTTGACACACACACACACACACACACACACACTTCAAACAGTGAGGCCACTTTCAGTGTGTTTCAGTGTGTTCAGCTCTGCATGCCTCCACTTTATGAGGCTGTGTCAGAGTCGAGGGAAAAGTGAGGTGGCAGCAGGGGAGCAGGGTCACTCTTTACTCTCAACTCTTTTTGACTGTTTGTTCCTGGTTTGCTCCTCGTCACCATCACACTACCGCGTTTATTTATTTATCCACTTGGTCGTCACTCATTCATTCACTCAACCCTTATCTACAGTATGCTTCATATTCAAGTAACGTGTCTTAATACGGTGCACTGGACATGGGACTGGAGAGTGCACATCCATCTTTTTATTCATTTCCATTACATCATTTATTTTTATTTGTATTTTTTATTTTGTTCTTGGTGTCTAATTAAGATCAAATGAATACAGCGTTTGTATGGCTGCTTTTATCCATCTGAAATGTCACTGTTGTTGAACAAACACTTCCATAAATATTATGGAGGTAAAGGCGAAACACTGCATCCAGTCATTTAAGTCATGTGTGTAACTGAAATACAAAAGACCCTGAACAAAACTGTGTGACTCTGTAACAGGATGAGGTGACACCGTGATGTGTTGTGGGGCCGAATGCATGATAAGGATTTCTGCTACAACATCCTGTGTGTGTGTGTGTGTGTGTGTGTGTGTGTGTGTGTGTGTGTGTGTTTGTGTGCAGAGCCATCTCATTAGAGAGGAGGATACTCACCATGCTGCAGTGGCTCCACCTGCCTGAAGGAGAGAGGTGACTTCAGTTTGTCACTTTCTTACATAATCAGTCATTGTAACAGTCATAATATCATAACCATAATATACCACTGCAGCAAACAGGTTTCTAACATGACCTTTGTGTTATTCAGGCCCTACGTTTACGCCATGCACTCTGAGCAACCAGACGCATATGGACACAGAATGGGGCCCATGAGCATAGAGGTAAGTACTGTGTATTTGCATGTGAGTTTTTTTTAATTTTTTTAACTTAAT
>JAFBJT010087252.1:80202-93427 GCA_016785325.1 Chascanopsetta lugubris
ACAACAACAAGAAAGGAAAGAATAATGATTTTATGATGAACTCATTTATGTGGTTTATTTAAAGGCGCAGTGTGCAGGATTTTTCATTTCTGTCACTTCCTTCTTTATAAATATTTTATTTATAGACATTTTTACAAAAAATACAACAACCTCAGTGTATGACTTAATTGTTTACATAACCCTAAAATCAGCCTTTAATGTATATCTACACTCGGGGTGAGTCCACCATATGGGGTGGCCATGTTTTTACAATCGCCCAGAGCAGACTTATTAAACATCATTTGAGATTTAATGACAACCGAAGTCCACCATAGCTTCTCCTGCATGTTCAGAAGAGTGAGGGTGAGGTGATGGATACAACATGCAACTTCACCTCCAGATGTCACCAGATCTTACACACTGCACCTTTAAGTGTTAATACCTACATTGTTTTGTCAAAACAGAGCATGTGTGTCATATTATAGTGTGATAGGTAGATAATGTATGCGTGTTGAACGATGCTGGTGTCGTGTGTGTGTGTGTGTGTGTGTGTGTGTGTGTGTGTGTGTGTTGTGTATCACCCACTTGACTGTGTGTGTTCCAGCTGAACAACCCTCTGAGAGTGATTGACAGAGTCATCGGTCAGCTGATGGACGGACTGAAGCAGATGAAGCTGCACCGCTGTGTCAACATCATCCTGGTGGGGGATCATGGTACATACACATATACATTGGATTCATATCAGTCATTATTATTATTGTTATTATTATTTGTTTTTTTTTTTAAACTCAAAGGTTTTGTGGAATGCCGGGAGTTGACTGACACGTCTTGAAAAAAAAGGCTCAGTGGCACTTCAGCAGTCTCACTCTGTGTTGTCAGGTATGGAGGAGGCCCACTGTGATCGCACCGAGTTTCTCAGTAACTACGTGAACAACATTGATGACATCATCCTCATCCCTGGGTCGCTGGGCAGAATACGCTCCAGATACCCCAACAACCCTAAATGTGAGAGTCTGTATAAGTTCACAAAACAGTTTATACGTTTTGATCTTCCATCTTTTTTTTTTTCACTTCACAATGACATTTAGATTTGGATTATTTTCTGTCCATTCTTGCGCAAGGTGCAGAGGTGTTTTTTAAAGGTGCAGTACATAAGATTTTGATCCTTTTTGTCACTTCTACTGGTTTGAAAAAAACACAGCAAAACAATGACATACTGACATTTCCATGATCACCTAAATCTATTATCTATTTCCCTTACCCTTAAATGAGCCCATTAATGTATATTACAGGAGGAGGCGGTCCTCTCTACTAGGGCCGTCATGTTTTTTACCGTAGCCCAGAGTGGACATATTAAACATCTTTTGAGTTTTAATGACAACTAAAGTCGACCATAGCTTCTCCTGCGTGCGTGCGTGGCTGAGGTGCTGGATACAACATGCAACGTCACCACTCCTTTAAATGTTTAAAACGTCTTGATTAGTTTTCCTCCGCCAGTCTTTTTAATTATCCCGCACCGTTATCGGTGCGGACGGTCTCACAACATTCTGATTATTCGACATCATCCTCAGCAAACATGAAGCCGTGATTTGTAAGAAAGAGCAAACAGGCCCCTGAGACTGGCAAGAGTGTAAACAGCTCTTTAAGTAAAGCGCGCACCCTGATACTCTGTGCGCGCTGTGTTCGACCACGGAGATTTGGCAGCACGGCGCTCAAAGACCAATAAGTTCCTTTTCATATGTTAAAATATCCAGTACAGGATGTTGCTGTGTCATTGACAAATAGTTTCACCGCCCTCTTCATCTCTCTCTCTCTCTCTCTCTCCTCTCGCAGATGACCCCAAGGCTGTCGTGGCGAATCTAACAGTAAGTACGAGGCCCGTGTATGAGGAGAGTTAACGGAGCGCGGTTATGAGACTTCACAACGTGAGAGTTTTACGACTGTGAAGTAGCGACACCGTGCATTTACCTTTTCAGTGCAAGAGGGTGGATCAGCACTTCAAGCCCTACCTGAAGCAGCACCTGCCCAAGCGCCTGCACTACGCCCACAGTCGACGCATTGAGGAGATTCATCTGCTGGTGGAGAGGAAGTGGCACGTTGCCAGGTACAGTGGCACCGCCATGACACCAGCTCCAGAGACAACGCGCGTCTTTGTGTTTGGAAGCTCAAGCGCAAGATCACGTGCCAGGTGGCGATTTCAGAATAAACACGCACGTGGGCACATGTGAAACAAACTCAGAGAGGGATTTTTTCTTTTTTTTTTTTAAATAGTTGAGTTTAAATGGTCACTTGTGGTTTTTAAATTCCTGCTTTCTGAAGCAGAGGGAAACCCAATTTGGATGAGATCATTGTTATCGTTCTATCTTTTCTGTGGATCTCGTCGTGAAGTTGCAGCGGGGACAGTGAGGGAGAGGCTGTGGTGGCCTTCTGAGTCATAGCTTGTCCATTCTGAGCCACTGTAAGAACGTGGTGTCGCAGATTGGCGACCTCTGTGGAGGTGACCTGCTCCTGATGTCGATTTAAAAAGCTCAGTGAAAAGTTTCGTTCATGATGTTGAGAGGCTTTGCCTTTTTTTTGTCACCACCAGTCCTCTGCAGCTGTGACATAATGGCGTATTAGTCAAGTTGGGCGTAGGTGGGAAGCCGGTGAAATGTAGAAATGTGTGCAGAGTGCTGAGCGTCGGGCAGGTGATGAAGAGGAGGTTCGAATGTGTCTGTGCGCAGACCTGCTTCACCATCCTCGCACCGCGAGATGTGGCGCGTGGATGTGGCATTTTCAGCCCCCATGTTGAATGAACTCAAAAGCACACTTGATGTGGGCACATGTTGATATCAGAGCATCGTAAACACACACAGAGCTGAGAGGCGTAAGGTTTGAGGCGGTGTTAAAGAAACGCCACATCAGTGTCAGAGGAGCAGCTGCTGAGACTTTAATGATTCACTAAAATAAAGTGACAGGTTGGACTGCGGTGATTCAGTGACAAAGTAAACCATGAAGTCATCACCATTCCCTGTGAAAATAAACCGGCACAGCCAGAGGTGTGTGTGTGTGTGTGTGTGTGTGTGTGTGTGTTTGTGTGTGAGAGAGTGTGAATGTGTGTGTGTGAGGTGTGAGTGTGCCATGACCTGAGCTGTCATGCTGTTGTAGATGATAAACTATGGGAAAGCTACATCCTGCCACACACACACACACACACACACACACACACACACACACACACACACACACACACACACACACACACACAGGGACACACATGCACACATCACGTCATGTACACACACACACATACATATACATATACACATACTCTTACACACACATGCTGCTAAATGAAAGAGATCTTTGAGTGTTGGAACGTTCACTCTTTCTCTCTCTCTCTCACGCTGATACACACACACACTCACACACACACACACACACACACACACACACACATACACACATACAGGTACATATACATTAGCCAATGTCCGCATAAATCCCAAGCCAACCAGCTCTTAAAACCAAATGAAAAACGGAGTTTGTCTCATTTCCCCCGTCAACAAGTCATTTACATTTTCATGCTGCTTGTGGCTTCACTCAGCACACGCAGCCCCTCAACTACTCTCTCTCTCTCTCTCTCACACACACACACACACTCACAAAAACACACACCTATTATAGCGTATCACTGGGAGCTGTGTTCAAATGGACATTTAATTAAAAACGTGGCTGGGTTTCAATGAGGCGACTGTGGCCTGAGGTGAGCGAAGGGGCAGTTGTCCTGGCCGGAGGACTGAACTCTGTGGATGCTGAAGACACTCGAGCTGCAGTTCGACACTTTAACCCAGAGTGAACCTGATCTATGTCCAAAACATGAACTCAGTGGTGTGTATCTCACACCACACACAAAGTGGTGCAGTGTGTCTTTATCTGCCATAAATTGTGATGTTGTCAGGAACATTGTCGGTCTCAGTGGAAATCACTTGAAATTTCATCCAACTTGAATTTGGTCCGATTCCGCGTCTCAGTATTCCTCTGTGTTTCAGGCTCGAAATGTGAAAAGTAGTCTGAGCCAACACGTTGGTTGTTGTAACATTTCGGTTCTGCTTTCACTTGCGCCATTCGTTACATGTAGTGGGACAATGTGTAGTTTCTGTATAGTTCCAATAATCAACAGCAGATGGCGGTATGGTGCGTGAGCGTGTAGAATAGAGTATCCTCCAAACCAAAGAACCAGCTCATGATGCTCTGTTCATTCAAAGTGGCATGTTTGCCTGAAGGACTGGTCTGAAGTGTGTTTCAGATCACAGTGTTGTGATCAATGTATCTTTCAATGTGTGTGTGTGTGTGTGTGTGTGTGTGTGTGTGTTTAAAAATTCATACCCTGGCATCTTTAATATGATGTTCTTCTTAATATTCTGATATCAGTTTCTAATATTTAGTATCAAAACATTTTTCCTTCAGCCCCTTGTAGAATAAGACTCATATTTTCTTTTTATCAGGAGAAAACAACTGAAATGACTTAAATCCCTGAATTTGCATACGTGCAACAATCATATATACGAATAAGGAAATGCTCAGCAACCGTTTCAGTCATGTTGAACTGATTTGTAATTCTGCCGTCTGATGACAGGAAGGTTCCTGAGGGAAGGAGGCACTGTGGCTTCGCCGGAGACCATGGATATGACAATAAGATCACCAGCATGCAGGTGTCCGTAACTCTTCACAGGCCATTTTGTTTTGTCTCTTTTTGTACGTTTATTCTAACTGTATTTTTCTATTCTCAGACCATTTTCTTGGGCTACGGGCCGACGTTCAAATACAAGACCAAAGTTCCGGCCTTTGAAAACATCGAGCTGTACAATGTCATGTGTGGTAAGGCTGGTTTTCTGGCTCTCCCGTGCGCATGAGGGTGCGCGGCGCCGCCCCCACCAGGAGTGTATTTAATGGCGCTCATAAGAACCGCCTGTGATTGTTTCCTCTCATGTGCTCGTTTCCCCGCCGTTTTAATTGTGGGGCAGCTGGGGGGCGCCTGCACAGCCTCAGCTGTGGGGCAGCACAATGAGCGTATTCACCACACGGGAAACGGCGCTATAAAGAGAGCAGGGAAAATGGGTCGTCGCATTATTTTAAAGGTACAGTTCGGGGGTTGTGGTGACATCTCGTCAAGCTGAGTATCGCTGACCTCGTGTCTGCCCTCTCTCGGACCTACGGTGGCCTGCAGTTATCAGTAAAACTCAGAATGTACGAAGTTTGCTCAGTCTGGGCTGCTTTCACAAACACAGCAGCCTCTGAAGAAAGAAAGATCCACTGCCGGTAGTTTAGATACAAAGGGATCATTCTTAGGCTATTAAGAAAAGGCAGGCGTTTTGAGGATTAAACATAAATTGTAATACCATTCATATTATTTTATGTTTAAAGGTGCAGTGTGTACGATTTGGTGACATCTAGAGGTGAAGTTGCACGTTGTTATCCATCACCTCTCCCTCAGTCTTCTGAACATGCAGGAGAACCTCAGTTGTCATTAAAACTCAAAAGATGTTTTGTACGTTCACTTTTACTACTGTAAAAAAAAAAAAAAGAAAACATGGCAGCCCCCGTAGAGAGGACCCCCTCCTCGTCTCAACAGACATTAGTGGGCTCATTTAAGTTTTTAATGGAAAAAACATTGAAGGGATTATTTATATTTATATTATAAATTCAACATTGTATGTAAGAGGATCTTACACGCCTGACCGTTAAATTATTCTCCACATAGTGGTAAACAGTAAAAGATGTAAAAGCAAACACCTGACTGCCTCATCCAATGTCACGATCATCAGGATTGTCTCTGAATCAGAGATCAAACCAAGTTCTCACGCCTGTTTGAATCGGGCCAGTCACCGCACTTCCTTCACCTCCTTAAGCTGACATGGCGCTGACTTGCTCTCCCTCTCCTCAGATCTACTGGGCCTGAAACCTGCGCCCAACAACGGGACCCACGGCAGCCTGAACCACCTGCTGAGAGCGCCCATCTACAGACCCACCATGCCGGAGGAGGTGTCCAGGCCCACGGCCTCCGGTCTCGTGTCTGCCGGAGCGGACGACCTGGGCTGCAGCTGCGATGACAAGGTCAGCTGTGGCCACTCGGCGGCGGACCCGGCTCCAGCTTCGTGCAGACTCGCGCCGAAAGGAACCGTAGTGTCATAGCGGATTGGCTTGTCGGTCGGTTTGGTGATGACGACAGTGTAATAGATGCGCCTTTGTCACCATGGTTACCAATTGAGTCCTAAAGAGTAGAAAGTGATTGCAACTTAGAGGTCAAACAGACGGCCCGTGGGCCTAAACCGGCCCGTCAGAGGGTCCAATCAGGCCTGTGAAATTACAGAAAAGACATTAAAGGGTTAACTGCAATTTTTTTGTGTGTAAAAGTAGCAGGTACCAAGCAAAAAACCCCGTAAAAATGAATGTTCTATATGTAGAATGCATTTTTTGCACTAAAACAAAGGGAACGATTTTGAGTTGTCGTTCATATGTTACATTACGCTTTGATTTGAATGATCCCGCCTACTTGTAATGAAATGGGGTGTTTGTGGCCCCTGACTGAGTTTGACACCTATAGGTTATTTAGTTTTTACTAGATTACCTTGCATTAAAGCATAGATAAGATCGAATTAATTTACCAATATGAAAGTACAGGTCATTCAACAAAGAGCTGTTGTATTATTATTTAATCTATGACATGTTTGCATCACTTCTGACAGAGTTTGTGGACAAGCCAATCCCAGTGACAATGATCCTGTCAAACTTGAATGTGACGATGATGATGCATGGACAACTTTGAGTGTCATGTCAGTCAGGCTGTCATTTGGCTGCACATGATCAAAACAGCACAGCAGTTCTCTTTTTTTAATGTGCTACCCTGTGTAAAACAAGCTTTCAGCCATTAGCAAACATCAACATTATTAATGTTGGTCCAAGAGCCTGACAGCGTGATCTCAAACTATGTCCTATGTAACATGAGCACACGGAGGGGAGGCACCTTGTTTCACAGCCCCCTCATCTGTTAACCACACTCTTCGACTCCCTCTGGCAAAATGTGACACTCACTCTTTCAACTGTAGAGTCAAATAGAATACATCGTATTATATTCGTATGTTACAGATGTGTGGGGGTGAACACACTCATCTGTATTCACTTCAAACATCGGCTCCGACTGGAGTCAGTGTTTGACCTGATGAGATGAGAGAGTTGTTTTCATCTGTGCACAAAGTTTAATTCTTTTTTTTCTGACACTTGTCATTACGTATGACTGCCTGCAGGGAGTGCTGTTGTACTAGTATACATATTAATATTATGTTCTGTTTTTTTGTTTTGTTTGTTTTTTACAAGCGTGAGACATTGGGCTCAAATCTGTCGGTTAATACTTCAAATCAGACGTGACCCTGGAGTCAGAGCAGGAGAAATTGGAAATTGAAAAAACAAAACATTGAACATAGAAATTTTAGTTGAAATGAAAGAGTGAGCAAAGTTGTGGGTGAGCAGAGTGATTTGAATTGTAGCATTTCATTTCCATCTAGATTATTAATCCCAGCAGTAGCGCCCATCAATACAGCTGACTGATGATTTGAAATGGAGGAATTGTTTCGATTATTTCAATTCCATCAGAAGGTTTAAGATCGGGATGTTGTCTTTTTTTGTACTTGACTCTTTTGCAGTGCAGTTCAATGATCTGACAAAGACTCAGCTGATCAGCACTGATTGTTTGCCGGACTTGTGAAGATGATGATGTGATGTGCTCTGTTGTGTCTCCTTGTTAAAGGTGCAGTGTGTAACATTTGGTGACACCTTGTGGTGAAGTAGCATGTTGTATCCATCACCTCACCCTCATCTTTCTGAACATGCAGGAGAACCTACGGTCGACTTTAGTTGTCATTAAAACTCAAAAGATGTTAAGTATGTCCACTATGGGCTACTGTAAAAACATGGCGGCCCCCGTAGAGAGGACCCGCTCCTCAAATATACAATAACGTGCTCATTTAAGGGTAATGGGAAAAAGAATACATTTAGGTAACGATGAAAATGTCAGTATGTACCGGTAGTTGTTTTGAAAGTGATAAAAAACCTTACACACTGCACCTTTAACTTGCTTGAAATGTGTTTGTGCTTGTTGCCTCTGCTTTCTGCTGCAGAGCTGGGCTAACTTCACGTCCACATCCACTCCTCCATTCCGAATCTAAACATCTGACACACGCCTGTCTTTTCATTGACCCTGACACCACTCAGACACCGTCAGGGTTTCCCCCGAGTGTCTGCGTTGAAGTGAGGATTGGACTGAAGTCCCAGCTCTGGGCTCCACTGTTTCAACCTAATCTGCTCTTGTGTTTGTGATTCCCATCAAGATCTCTGGCAAGAGATTGTTTCAATCTCCGATCTTTTTGCAGTTGCGTGTAAAAAGTAGGGGCCAGAGAGGTTTGAAAGTGACCCTTGTACGAGGCTATAACCTGGAGTCACTGTGGCTCTGTCTCTTACAGAACAAAGTGGAGGAGCTAAACCAGCGACTGAAGCAAGCTATTGATGGTCAGTCTGCTGCCGTGCTCCTGAACATGTTGTCTGTCTGTATTTGTCCTATCAAATGAATGAGAACTTTTAATTCTTACATTGTTAAACAAACACTTGATTGCAACATGCAGCCTCCAGTGCAGTGCACAGTTAAAGTTATGCATGTGACCAGTATGTGCAGATGTCAGTTACTTTATAATGCTGCTTTGTGTTAACGTGCTCTGATTGCGCCTCCTCTCTCAGACAGCAGGAACCTTCCATACGGTCGACCTGCTGTTCTCTTCCGTACCAAATACTCCATTCTCCACCACAGTGACTTCATCAGTGGCTACAGTGAGCTGCTCTCTATGCCTTTGTGGACGTCGTACACCGTCAGTAGACAGGTACAATTCCTCCGTCTGCCCTTCGGCTTCAGTTTAAACCAAAAAAAAAGGGACGCATTTTTGTTTTTGGAAAAGAAACCCCACTCTTTTATGATCAGTAAAAAGCAGATTTTATTGAAGAAACAAATGATGGCTGTTTCTCAGAAAAACAACCTATTGTCTTTAGGAAAAATATATATTTTCCTTGAAACGTTTCTTTCACATTGTATTTTTTAGAAAACAAGTTTTTCCTCACTGAAGCATGCTTTGTTAAATCTTTGCTCTCTTTGAAATCTCTCTGGTGTTGTTCCATCTCTAAGAGACAGTTCATGTTATTTATGAAACAGTTGAATCATAGATGTCATTAAACCAATTTCCAATGTGTGTGTGTGTGTGTGTGTGTGTGTGCAGGTAGAGGTCACTCCCTTGCCTGAAGCTCTGTCCAACTGTGTGAGACCTGACACCAGAGTCCCTCCAGCGTACAGCCAGTCGTGCACCAACTACAGAGCAGACAAACACATCTCATACGCCTTCCTCTACCCACCACGTACGTTCAATACCTCATACATCATAATACACACATATACACATACATCATACCTCATCAATACACCATGTCATAGCATAAACTTTGCAGTGTTTGAAACTTTTGTCTTATCTTTATCAACAGAATTATCATCAACGATTGACAAAAAATACGACGCTGTCCTCATCACCAACACCGTCCCAATGTATCCTGCCTTTAAAAGTAAGTCTGTGTCTCGCAATACTCAGTGAAATGAGCGGAACCCAGTTCAAACTTGTTATGTAGACTTTTTTCTGACCCGACCATGATCCTCATTTTCAGATTGTATTCTCTCCTCTCACCTCCCATCTTTGCCACCGTGTCACCATGTCCTCTTTCTTCTACTTGTTTTTTCCCCCTGCAGGAATCTGGAGCTACTTCCAGAGAGTACTGGTGAAGAAATATGCCACTGAGAGGAACGGAGTCAACGTACTGATCGGACCAATATTTGACTACAACTACGATGGTGTCAGGGACTCGGCAGAGAAAATTAGAGAGTATGAACATCCAGAATATTTGAATGTTGTCGAGAGATTACTTTTATGATGATGGTGATTATGATGAGAATGTTATTAATTATTATTATTGTTGTTGTTGCTGTTATTACCATTATTATTATTATTGCTGTTATTATTATTATTATTAGTATTAATAACAACAACAATAATAATGATAATAATAATAATAATTATTATTATTATATCTAGTTCCACAACTGATTCTTAAATATGCACTGTTCAAATGGGAATGTTCCAAGATCTGCAAATTTACTATATACATTCCCATGACCATGATTGTTTTATTTAATACAGTTTTTAATCTCTTTATTTGCAGGTATGTCAGTGGAACAATACCCATCCCCACACATTTCTTCGTGGTCCTGACCAGCTGTTTAGATTTCAGTCAGGCTGCAGACACATGTAGTGGCCCCCTCAGCAGTGCTGCCTTCATTCTGCCACACAGACCCAGCAACGACGAGACCTGCAACGTAAGGAGCACTCACTTATTGATGTCACCATTTGAAAGCACTGTTCTATTGAAATTATGATGTATGTGTAAGGGTGATTCATTTACTGTATCAGGCAATGTTTTGTGCTTTACTTTGCAATTATTTAGTATTATTTTAAAGAAAATAATCTTACACCCTGCAAAATTATTCTGCAGGGTGTAAGATTTGGTGACCTATAGAGGTGAAGTAGTAGTAGTAGTAGTAATTGTAGTAGTTGCTTTAATGATATTATTTCCTCATCCATATTCTATCTAATAATGATACCACTAACTGAGAAGTACTAAAGACAACCCACCCTCATGCTGTGTCCTCCACCTCCTCTCAGAGCTCAGAGGAGGAGTCCCGCTGGGTGGAGGACCTGATGAAGATGCACACAGCTCGGGTCAGAGACGTGGAGCTCCTGACAGGCCTGGACCTGTACCGAAGAACCACCCGCAGCTATGCTGAAATCCTCTCACTGAAAACCTACATGCACACGTACGAGAGTGAGATCTGATCTGGGACTGGCCTCTGTTCATGTTACTGATGCTTTTGTCAGCCGTGGTGGATGCATGTGGTACAAGGAGGAGATGTGATCATCTCTGTGACACTGACCTACACACCAGCTTCATCTCTCCCTGGGTGAGGTGGCTGCCATCTGCAGCCGCTTCTCCCTGCTCACTGGGGCGATTCGTTTCTCCGTTGGTTCAGATACACCTTAAACACTACTGAGCTACAGGCTGGAGTGCGCTGCAACGTGCTCCTTTGACTCCCAAAGTCAGTTAAATTACAACTTACATTGCACCAAAACAGAGTTAAAGAAACCTTTGAATGCACAAAAGTCACTTAGGAAGTGTATCCCTACATATTATTCATATAGAACCCCATGCTAAAGTGAAGTAAAATGGCAACAAAAAAAATCATATTTTACGGGCTACAATTCACTTGTTTTCTCCAGTTGCATGGCCAGATTAAATTGTTAGGGACAGGGGGCAAAAAAAAGCAAATATGCTGCATTGACCCTACTATATGTTGTGGCCCCTCACTTAATTACAACTCTCTGTGTAGTTCTTTTACCAGCCTGCTGCTGAAGGCACATATTATAGCTCCACCAGCGTAAAACCAGGAGACCAACTATGATCATAAATGCTGCAAAAAAGATCTGTCAAAGGTGTATTTTAGGTGCAAACTCAATATGAGGTTTAAGAAAGAAAATGGAATAATGTGATACTAATGTATATTTGTGCTCCCCCTCCCCACCACCCTCAAATGAACAAACAGATCAAATTCCCCAAAACCAAGAGACTGGCAAAGATTATCTTAACAAATATTGCATTTATCTCTTGTAAGCAGGATAAAACAACTTCCACATACAACAGATATATACCTATTTTGATAGCCCATGATAGACAGACATTTAAGTGGTTTTCAAGGAAGAGAACAATATTGCCTGTGTGAAAAATATTACATTTAATTTAAAGACAATACTTTCAGCTGGTGCAGTAAGCACATATTTCCCTACATGTTATCAACCCACTTTGAAATGAAGTTTACTCATTGTATTTTGTGTGCATCAAATTGTCTTCTTTTTGTTACGTGGGGTAATAATGCAGTGTGTTTGTATGTACATGTTGATGTCAATATATTGTTGTTTTTCTGTGTGTATGATTGTGTGTGTGTATATGTGACTGTGTGTGTTTGTGTGTGTTGCGATGTTGACCTTTTGCATAGTGCACATCAATGATGATGAATCATTCTTAAGTTTTGTCTAAAACTGTTAACACCTGTGAGCCTGTCCTATTTATGCCTTGTGTACATTTCATCAAAATAAACTTGTGTTTTTACTAAATATATTGTGGTCTTTGCAAGTTATTTAGGTGATTATAGTATATCAGGCATTATGATTGATTGTATCATCAAAAGCTTCTATCATTAACACCATTATATTATACAGTGCAATACCTGCATTCAGTCTGATTGACCTTCCCCCATCCTAGTTTAGGTGTTTAGTTCAGGTCAGTTCATGTTATGGTTTGCTATGCTGTGTGATGCTAGGTTATGTTATGCTATGCTATCATACGCTATGTTATGATATGCTATGTTACGCTATGCTATGCTACGTTACGTTATGCTGTGTGATATGTTATGATATGATATGCTATGTTCTGTGTTATGTTATGTTATTGTATGTTATGTTATGCTATGCTTTGCTAGGTTATGTTATGCTATGCTATACTGCACTATGTTGTTATGTTATGTAAATCCTATGCTCTGCTACGCTAGGCTATGCTCTGTTGTGTCATGTTGTGTTATATTGTGCTGTGTGTTCTTGTGTCTTTTCCATGTAAAGTACTTGTGAATGACGTATATTGCCTTTCATTGCCACACGAATAAAAGTGAACTGAAAACGGCATTATAAAGCGTTGACATGTATCTGCTTTGAGTTTCCATATGTCCGACAGCACCTGAACGCATCACTGCCAGTCAGCGAAGTTCTGACTTATGACGCTGTGCCGCTAACTACTTTCACTTCCCATTGTCTCTGACGATGAAGAGCACGGACGCGTTCCTCCTGTAGTCATACAGCAAATGAAAGCGTGTCCGTGCTCTGTCAATTGGAGGTTCTGAGTTCACAGCGGCGTGGACATGACGCAGTGGTGGTAAGATCCCTTTTGTTGTCCTCTTAACTTTAGAACAACAATCTCGACCAGCTGTGGTGTGTCACTCCCACTGACTCACGGTCTTATCTCTAATCTCTAAATCAAACACCGAGCTTTAAGATCTTTGTTAGACCAACTATCTGAA
>JAFBJT010087263.1:0-10153 GCA_016785325.1 Chascanopsetta lugubris
ATTAACACCATGTTGCTAAATGATGCATTTGTTCAGTCCCAGAGACACAGACAGTTGTGGGATGTCTCTCTGCATCCTCTGTTGTAAGTTAATGGTGGTTAAAGTGGTTTACTAGTCCTTCTAGATCTAACTTGTTAAATGTGTGCACAGCTAAAGTTTTAAATATACAATAAAAGAGATTGGTTTGGCTTCTTCCCTGACCTCTTCATTCAGGGTTTTTACCACAAGGGGGCGGACGAGAGTAGAACTAATGACAGGACTAGTTCTCTTAGCAAATGCTCTTCCTTCCTGAGAGTTGGTTAAAATGTGCAAATAATTTCTACTCTCCGCCTATATGTGTTTTGCCAATTACGTTTCTGAGTATTCCTTTATATTTTCCTCATCTTGTGAAACTTTGTATCACCAAAGAGAAGAAATACAGAATAGAATAAACACGACCAGAAAATATCTAGGAACTCTGCGCAGCTCGTTTGGAAATGCGTAGGTTCCAGTTGGAATCTACCCATCCTGTGTTTGCTTGATCTATGGTGTGGGTGGTTTGGTTCTCGTATCGGGGTGAATGACCTCGACATCTTGAGCAAAGGTAGCTTTCGACTTGCAAACAGGCCTTGAAACTCAGATGATTCATTCAATACCCACACACCAGATGATTAACCAAATAGCACCAGTTGATTTACCCATTCAAGTTTAGGATGAAAATATTTAATTAAGATCGATATGACTTTGCTCTGTGCATAACAAGCCCTTTCTAAACACACAGATGCAGATGAGTCAACGTGTATTAACCATAGTGCTGACATGAAGCCACGACTGCACAACTCTCAGAATCTATAGTGTGTCCATGATCTAGTGTCAAAATGTATTACACAATTCATTTGCTCATCTTAGATCCATGTATCGAAGCATGCACACTGTGCCACACAGACCACGGTTCACAATAGAGTTTCCTCAATAGAGTCCAATGAGACTTATACAACACCTTGCGCTGCATGCATGCATCACCCAATAATGGCGCTCTACTGGACGTGTGGAATAGAGTTTTCCTCATTTGGCGATTACTACATATGGTGATGGACTCTGTTAAGGCATTTTGTCATCAGGTCGGTATAGAGTAGAATAGAATGGAATAAAATAGAATCTTATTGATCCCACAACTGTTTTGACAGCTCACAGGAACTTAATAAAATGTCACAAGAAATAGTCTTGTGACTTTTGACCCTTCTGACACACCACTGCAACGTCGATAAGTGAAAAGTAAATTAAAAAAGCAGTTCCTTTGGTTGAAACCGCTGGATGAGTTGGTACTAGACCATTCCAATGTTCTGTCGATGATGGCGTTTAACTCTGCACGTCGATAAACTGCATTATCTCTGGAGGGACGAGCAGCAGGCAGCTACAGAGCCTCATAAACGGCGAAGATAATGTCACCTATCGCCAGTGTGGAAAACTGCAGCTTGTACTCGCTGGTTGGCTCAGAAGTCCTGTCCTCGTTACCCTCTGCTTGCGTTGGCACATACGTGTGAGATGATTATTTCACAATCAATCATCAGTTCTTGGAGACCGTGCATCATTTGACTCTCAGAATGATTTGGGTTATTTGAGTTCAGGCTTGATGATGCCTCCGGCTTTGTTGTCGAGCTGTCCAACCCGCGGGGCCGTGCAACCTACAGTGACTCACTATGACTCTGAGGCTTCGGTCCAAATATCTGTATTAAAGCACCTCAACAGATGTGATATTGCAAAACAACATCACTACAGTGAAGTAGCCTGTGCTATAGCAATCTGAAATGTGTGTGTGTGTGTGTGTGTGTGTGTGTGTGTGTGTGTGTGTGTGAGTGAACGAGCCACAGCTCCACACTGTTGCTCACAGCTGAGATAACCTCCCCTGCTGATTTGAGAGCAGTGCTCCATCATGCAGGCAGCTGGAACAATGACGTGACCTTTGAACCTCAGTCAGTGCCTGATCAAATGGCGGATTTAGGGATTAAATATTTATTAGCTCCGGGCAATTACCCCACATCTGCCCAGCTGATTGTTGGTCACTGTGTAACTGCTTGTTGATCACCAGCAAAGATGATCCTTTTCTTGAGGAAAACTCAAATTCAAGGCACCGCTGTTATAAAATTCGAAGTAATTTGGTTCTAAATCAAAGCTGCGGTGTGTTTGATTTGGTGACCTTGAAAAGTGAAGTTGCATGTTGTATCCATCACCTCACCCTCACCGTTCTGGGCATGCAGGAGAACCTGTGGTAGACATCAGTTGTCATTAAAACTCAAAAGATGTTGAAAATGTCCACCTTCACTACTGGAAAAAACATGGCGGCCCCTATGGAGAGGACCCCCTCCTCGGGTAAGTATACATTAATTGGCTCATTTTAGGGTCATGGGAAAAATAAAACATTTAGATGATTATAAATTCAAGAAAGTATCAGTATGTAATTGTTTTGTAATTTTTTAGAAGTGACAAAAATGACCAAAATCTCACACACTGCACCTTTAAAGCTTTCAAACCCCCAAATCACTGTCAAATGATCCAGTCAAGAAAAACACCTCACTTTGAATTCCTCCTGAAAGAACAGATTGCTCCGTCGCCTGCGTGTACACTCTTGCGAAACACGGGACTCCAGCGATTAATTGTCTCGCTGAGGTCGTCATGATAACAATTATGACCGCAGTAATCTGCACAGATGGCTCAGCGTGGATGCTGAATCAACGTGGCGCAACGCAAGCAGTCTCAAAGGTCTCTGTTCCAGATAAGCGACCTTCTTCTCCCAGAGCTCTCTTATCTCGTGGGACGGGGCAAATGCTGTAAAGACCATACTGTACATGCTGGAGCCGTCCAGAGGGGCCATGTGCTGTGATTTGTGCTGCCTCATAGAGAGTGTGCTGTGCATATAGTGTGTAACTGTAATAAAGTTTTTTTTTCTTTTTTTTTTTTTCTGAAAAAGTGACGCACGTGCAGAATTTACTTGTTTTCCTTGGCCATTCAAAGATTGTTTGATGGTTGAGGAAAAACTGTATTTTGGGTATTTTAGAATACCAACATGTAATTGTATCATTGGTATTATCATTCAAATAGAAATCAAATCAAATCAAATTTTATTTATATAGCTCACATTTACAAATCAGTTTGTCTCATGGGGCTTCACAGGGTGGGTAACATCCTCTGTCCTTAGACCCTCAGCAAGGGTCAGGAAAAACTACCAGGGGGAAAAAAAGCTTTTAACAGGGAAAATAAAGAAAAGGTAGAAACCTTAGGGAGAGTCACAGGTGAGGGATCCACGCCCAGGACGGACAGATGTGCAATAGATGTTAGATAGAATGTTCAATACCAATACAAACATTATAAATGTAAATGATTAAAAGTTAATAGTTAAAGTTAATCATTATAATCCTAATTATATTATAATCAAAATTATGATGAGGATGAGGATGATGATGAGAATGATGCTGATGATTATTTTTTATTATTGATTATATAGATATGATTATACTATTGTTATTATGATCATTACTATTACAACTATTATTATCACATATTTTTTGACTCTTTTACGTATGTTTTTTGTGTATGTAATGTTCTTGTCTTTACTTTTACTATTTTCCCTTTTTAAACTGTTTCTTTCTTTTGATGTTAATCTGCCTCTTGAGCTCCTGTCACGTGAACCCCCCCCCCCCCCCCCGGCCCCCACTGTGGGATTAATAAAGCATACCTTTATCTTTAAAGAGAGGAAGTGTTCGTACTTTGCATGTGTTAGGCAACATTTGCTGCTCTTACTTTATATTGCTAAACGATGCCCCTCGCGACAACAGGCCACCTCCATCCAGCTGTCGCATGTCTCCCATTGGTTCTTCTGCATTTCACTGGCTGGTGTCAGACAAATGGCTGCGCTTAATAACAATGTGGTGTCGGTTGATGAGACTCGCGTAGGTGGCTGTTGTGTCACCACCTCTGTCCTCACTTGGTCCTCAGGCTCAGCTTGGCTCCGGCTCACATAAATACAGAGAGAATGAGCTTGTAGTGAGAAAGAGAGGACACACAACTGGGTGTCAGAATATACATAACAACAGCAAATGGAAGAGGGGGGGAGTGACGACGCAAGGCACAGTGGTGTCGCTTTTAAGTATTTCAAGTAGGCCGAGGGGAAATTCTGCAGACAGATTCGAAAACGATCAACCTTGTGGAATTGTCTCCTGTAAAGTAGCTTTTAGGCAAATGTTGGCATTTTGGCATGATTATACATACACACACACATACACACACACATACACACACACCCACACATATATAAATACAGTATATACGTATATGTTCATCAATATGCACTATCCCTTTTGAAGAAAATATAAGTATTACTGTCTGTTGGAAAATACACGTTAATACATTATATGTTTGATATATTTCACAATTCATGCCAATATATGACAACAACACACATTTCCTATTTAAACACATTTGAGCACTTATAAAGTGAAAAAATGCCATTTTGCAGTTAAATTGATTAAAAATATAGACTATTGATAAATTGGGTCTCAAAATCTATTTTTGTTCCTCTCAAAGTTGAACGGTTCGACTCAAAACATAATCATTTGATAAAAACTTGAAGAAAAAGATTGCTCTCGATAACTCCACGTCTAAAGACCAAGTGCCGTATCCATGCAGATCAAGCATCCCATGGATTCTGATGAGTCATGATAATACGGGTGGTAGAACCTTTAGCTACCGAGCTCCTCTCCTGTGGAACCAGCTCCCACTCCCACTTCGGGGGTCTTGATTCCGTCTCTACCTTTAAGGTGAGACTCAAAACCTATAGTCAGAACTAGATCAGGCGAGACCTGAGTTGAATAGTCCACATTAAGCTGCTACAGGCTCAGACTGCTGGGGGGAATTTCCCATCATGCACTTAGAATGAGCACATAGACTGACATCTCTGCCACAAACCCTATGCCCCCCCCCCTCAACATTTAACTCAGAAAACCACATGCACCATCTTAAACAATTTTCAACTCTTTTTCCAGCTTTGTCGCCGTTGGTGAACAGGACGAAGCCAAGACGGTGACGAGGACACAAGTCTCAAGCCACGACTGGTCCTGAACGTGCGAGCGAGCCGGGATGAACCCAGAGACCGAAAAGGACTCAAACAAAGACGGACTTCAACATTTAATCATTCATATTTATAATCTTTGTATTGTTATTGAACATTCTATCTAACATCTATTGCACATCTGTCCGTCCCTCACCTGTGACTCTCCCTAAGGTTTCTACCTTTTCTTTATTTTCCCTGTTAAAAGGGTTTTTCCCCCCCGGTAGTTTCTCCTGACCCTTGCTGAGGGTCTAAGGACCGAGGATGTGACCCACCCTGTGAAGCCCCGTGAGACTAACTGTGATTTGTAAACTTTGATTTGATTTTGATTTGAATACCCAGGCAGCTGAAACTCAGCGCGATCACCCACATGTCCTGCCGTTACTGACAATAACACTAATTACAGATGCCACTCCTGCTTCCTTCACCTGTGTCCGTCTTTTTCCTTCAGACTTTTCTCCCTTTGCAAATGTTCCTCTAAATATCACATTCCGCTGTGTTCTGTTTAAATGCAGCATCGATTGCTGCGTATCCTCTGCGCCATGTCAGTCATTGACTCAAACCGTTGCTGTGGTATCTCCTCACAGTCGGAGCCGTATAGACAGAGCCAGGGTTTTAGAGTGACTGGCATTCAGAGAAACATGTATTGATTATCAAGCATAGGCAACAGAAACTAGCTTATGCAAGAGGGTGCAGGTCTGTGCCTCGGTAATAGGCTGGTTGCTGCTGACGACAATCATTAACCTCGCACCTAATAACCCTGCGATGTTCAACAAGCTTTCGCTCTGCATGTAACTTATGACTGACACACAGAGGGGAAGCATTTCCTTAACTCCTCATCCAACGATGAGCTCACGCAGATTCATGGATATGAAGTTTTAATGAGGTATCGCGACACACAATACTGCTGTTTTAGGGAAAATATGCATTTTCTTAAAAAAGACTCGACTGACTTCTTTGCTTCAATGTATGTTTTATCCGAAATTTTGGACAATGATTAACTCCATTCACGTGCCTAATGTTCAGTTGAGTCATACAAATGACTGCCCCCATGACATGCACATGCAGTATACAGTACATGCATGTATTGAGGCAACTCTGTATCCCATAATCAGTCGTTAAACTACATGAAGCCATGATGACAAAGTCCACTGCTGATAGGACAACAAACAACAGCATGGCACACACCACACTTTGAACCATTAATCACACACACACACACACACACACACACACACACAGGCCACAAATTTTGTTATCTGGAGATAAGTCTTGCCACATTACTGTGTTTGGAGATTACACGGTGATACTGTCAGTGTGTAAAAGAGTGCATGTGTATGTTAAGCATAATTTACTGAATGGATGTTGAATGGAATTACATGTCACTGAGTGGATTGCATCAATTGTCTTCTGTTAGTTGCTCTGGAAGCCATTTGGAAGCACTGGGATTGTAAATAACTTGACTTTCTCATGAACTAACACATAGTGAGGCAGATAATTACTCTGAGGGGTCAACATGAACTTTTGTTTGCGGTTATTTCTATGTTTCTGCAGCAAAATGTGTGGAGCACAGGACGTCTCTACTTGTGCGGAAATCTCCCAGAAATGTTACCGGGCCAAAATAAATGAGCAAACAAATGGGTAAATGAATAAATAAATAAATGAATGAATAACAACAGAGTGACACATTGATTTTCCCCTTCGCGGGATTAAAATATTTCGCCTCCAACACAGCTTCTTCAGTCCAGCTCTGCTGTTGAAAAATGTTTGTTTTTCTTACTTTCTGATAAGACCGATAACAAGCAGTCGAAAATGTCATAGAGCATCTTAAGCGCATTACCAGTAAAGCGTGAATTCAATCAGATAATTGTTAGATTCTTAACTTGGTAAAGTTTTGATCCAACTAATCCAGTGTGAATCTGAGTCAAAGCATGTCTGTGTGTGTGTGTGTGTGTGTGTGTGTGTGTGTGTGTGTGCATGTGCGTGCACTGAGCGATCACCTCTCAGCAGGTGACCATTGAACTCTCAGCCCAGTTCCCCTGCTGAGGGAGATGGCTGGGGGGTGAGGTCCACCTCCACGGAGACACACAGCCCTCGCACCTCCGCCCACCCCCCACCCCCCCCTTTCTCCCCACATGGGCTCATCCCTCACTGGGCCATTATAAAAAGTCTGCTCACGCTGTTGCTGATCAGTCTCGGCACCAACTCCACCAGGTAAGACAAGCAGCTGCTGCAACTTTTAACTGGGATTTGGTTTTAAATTCAAACCTGTGCTTTCATGCACTCGTTTTGACAGTGTTGGGGATTAGTTATACAAATAAGTTAGTAAGTGAAAGAGGTTGTGGTGTGAACTTTTATTTTGAAATTTTAAAGTTTGGAATTATGCTGTATTGCGTGATCTATGTTGATGTCCATGCAGTTAACTTGGAAATAATCTATATATTCGATTTAAATCGAGATCATATTTGAGTCCCAAGACTTACTTTGCTAATTCCCTGACTGTCTTACTGCTAAAACCATGGCCAAGATTACATAGCAGGCCACAGCTAATCTGTTCCAGCTGTCTAATCCACCTGGATTACATGCTCTTTGAATAGACAGCCACAGTTAGTGTGAACAAAAGCAGGCCAATGCAAGGACTGATGTGGAGCTTTTAACGGAGTGTTAAGACATTCTGACTCTTAGGTCGACTTGTCTGGCCTTCCCATTGCATTAAGTGGAGGACTTATTGGATCAATGGGTCTCTGCACTTTTCTTTTTGTTTGTTGAGTGATGACGTGTATTCATTGATTTATTCATTTGAACCCTTTACGTTCTGAAATGAATAATCAGCCGCTCGTGTCTTTTTCCACTCTAGACCACCACCATGAAATTCGTCACTCTTGCTCTCGCCCTTCTCCTGGCTGTCGGTAAGCGCCTCGTGTTCAGCGACGTTAGCCAACGACTGCTGTTGATTCTTCAAACTGCGTCTAAAAGGCACCTTTGATGGTTTCTCCCCCATGCACCTCAATCCACTCGTTTCTTTCTCTCCCCCTCAGGCTCTCGGGCCGCCTCCCTGCAGGCTGATCCACCATCCCAGCTGGACCACATCAGGTCCCTCGCTGACATGTACATGACTCAGGTGAAGGAAAGTGCCAAGAAGGCCCTGGACGGGCTGGATGGCACACAGTACGCTGATTTCAAGTAAGGCTCCTCCTCCGTCAGTCCCCTGTTCAGCGACTGGTTCATTCAACATTCTGCCTTTTTAAAATCTTTTCGCACTCGATCGTTATTATGCACTCACGGGTGTTTCTTGACCGTTTTGCCCCCAAGGATCACCCTGGCTCAGCGCCTGGATGATATGCACATTCAGATCAAGAGCATGCAGGATGTCGTTATCCCAGTCACTGACAGCGTTGTGTCCACCATCTCTGACGCCACCGCCGACTTCCGCGCCTCTGTCGAAGCCGACATCAAGGCCCTGAATACGGAGCTCGAGCCCATGCTTATGAATCTGAAGACCGTCCTCTTCAACCACATCGCCGACTACCGCAGCAAGCTGGACCCCATCGTGAGAGAGTACCATGCCAAGCACACCGCTGAAATGGAAGAGCTGAGGACCAGGCTGCAGCCCGTAGTTGAAGAGCTGAAACTGAAAGTCACTAAAAATGTGGAGGAGACCAAGGCCGCAGTGATACCCATTGTGGAGTCTGTGCGTGCTAAGCTCAACGTGCGTCTGGAGAATCTGAAGGAAATGGCCACTCCCTACGTGGAGGAATACAAGGATCAGATCAAGCATGCCGTCGAGCAGGTCAAAAACATCGACCCAAGTGAGATTACTGCCCTGAGGGAGAGGATCCAGCCCATGGCCGAGGAAGTCAAGACTAAGCTTTCAGAAATCTTCGAGGCCATCAGTGCTACCTTCAGCAAGAGCTAAATCCTCTTCACCCCCTCTGTCTGTAACTAACCTCACCTACCTGTCTGTCCTAGATCCATTCCAACTGTCTCTCCATTCCTTCTTTCTTCACACACGCACACACACACCTCCCTGAATGAAGCCGACGCCCTAAAGTATGCACACCACCGCATCGCTTTGGCAGGACTCTCGCTCTCTCTGTCCATCTCGTCAACACCGTCATAGGCACGTGCAAGCGAAGACACACAGACAGTCACGTCGTATTCAGAACTCACAGGCTAAGCTCTCCACATGCTGAGGCCAGCTGCTTACATTATGTGTGGGAATTGGATGTGAATGACCACAATATGCCTGACACTCTGTGTTATGACGCTTGTCTGATTAAAACTGTGCTTTGATGAGATACAGCTCAATAAACATCTGACTCTTTATACTACTTTGATCTCTGACTCTCGATTGAACAAGTTGCTCGTCTCTGTGAGTGATCGTGCGCATGTTTGGAAAAAACAATATCAAGACACTGTCTCATCTGAGGACGCAATAAGAATACAGTTTGATCTGATCCATACTTTATAAGCTTTGGACTCATGAATCCAAATGTCCTTTCCAGAAATCAGACATATCCCCCTCAGTTTGAATTGGAGCAGCCTGGTGCTGAATGACCCTCTGAGATCATATCACACTTTTGGGAGGTCCTCATTGATCTAAAGGTCCACTAAAGGAGAGGAATATTAATACAATCAGTAATACTAAAGACAGGTATCCAATAATATGTGAGGTACGTCTGCCTGTGATCCTGAAAGCTGTGATTAATGAGTGGATCAAGGCTGCACATTGGCCCAAGTGATAATCCTGGGTCTTTATTAGGGAAACATCCTCTTGACTATTTTCAGCCCCTCAGGCAGAACCCTTCAGCACTGTCGCATCATAGAGGCACATAAGGGAGAGGTTATGGTCACACACACACACACACACACACACACACACACACACGTTAATGTATATTACCCCACTATTCAGCATAGGCAATGTCGTAATATATCGTCGGCAAGCAATCGATAAAAAACGATATGATTTTGTTGTAGTGTTATTATTGTATATTTGATGTTTTTATTAAACTAGTATGTTATTAAATCAGGAGCGGGGGGGGGGGGTCCTCTCAATGGGGGGGTTTT
>JAFBJT010087263.1:10288-20911 GCA_016785325.1 Chascanopsetta lugubris
GAGGAGAGGAAGGGCTGGGAGGGGGGGGGGGGGAGGGGGGTGGGGGGGAGCGGGGGGGGGGCGACGGGGGGGGGGGTGGGTGTGAGAAGGGGGGAGGTGCGGCTAAAGAAGGAGTCCCAAGAAGACAGACAGGAAATGACTGGCTCTCCAAACAGAATGAGAGTGAAGTGGAGCTGTGAGGGAGGAGGGGGAGGAGGAGGGGGAGGGGGAGGAGGAGGAGGAGGAGGAGGAGGAGGAGGAGGAGGATGCTGGGAAATTGAGCTGACGGCATCGTCTCGGGGCCCGAAAAAGAACACGAAAAAAAAAGTCTAATTCCGGCTGAAGTGTCAGTCTGGCGGAAAGTGGAGAAACACATCTGCTCTTGAGGAAAAGTCGGGAATGTGTTCAGTGGAGACTGGAAGGGGAGAAGTGCACCACGCTTCGAGGCACAAGGGACGTAGTGGCCAAACGGTGGTACTGCAGCCTAGTCCACCATCTACGTAGACACAATCTTGTCCATGTAAAGTAAGTATTTTAAAGGGTTATCGTCTCTTATCTTATTCTATTTCATAAAAATAACAATGATAACAACAAATAACAGTAATAATAATGATAGTCATGTAAACATAGGTAATAACAATCATGATAATAATAATAATAATAATAATAATAATAATAATGAACAGGCATCATGTAAAAAACACCATTTAAAATGACTATAATGCTATTTGTCCTAATGAAGGCTCTTTCTCAGCATGCACACTCCATTCCTTCCAGTATCTCTCTCTCTCTCTCTCTCACACACACACACACACACACACACACACACACACACACACACACACACACACACACACAGACATCAGCACACTTGACCTGTCCTTGGCCCTCGGCCGTCCGGGGGTGCAACAGACGGTCGAAGTGCTGTTGCACTGCTGCACTGCTGTGTTTGCTGTTCCTCTCTCCGCCTCAGCCCCCGGCATCTGCCCGCCCCCCCGCCTGCCCCCCCCGCCCCCCCGCTGCCCCCCTGCATGAGCGCCGAGCGGAGATGGCAGGTGTTGACAGAGTTCCACCTGAAGGGATTTGATCACTCCCGAACGCTGCCGCTCCCCAGCTGCTCGCCGCGACGCTTAATCAGCGCAGGCATAGCAAAGTAAAGTGAAGGAGAGAGAGAGGGAGAGATGGTGGGACAGTGTGTGTGTGTGTGTGTGTGTGTGTGTGAGAAAAGACGACAGTGAGGCCTTCTCCCTTAAATAAAAAGAAAAATAAACATGAGCATAATTAGCCACCGGTTTGCTCATAAGCTGTGAAGGAGACCGTAAACAACATGTCGAGGAAACCTCATGTTGTTGTGGCGGAGTCATGTAAGCTGGATGAAACCCACCACATCTGCAGCAGCCACTCACTGACTTATTTGGGCGAGTGGGCGGAGCTTAAGGGAGACACATTCTGCCGATCCTCCGAATTGTCCTGAGTTGTTAACACCGCGTGGTGAGATGAAGTGAATCTAGGAATATTTTTTTAATTTTTTTTTATATATCATTATTATATATAACATGCCGCTTGTGGTCAGTGATGACATCCATCTTAAGTTTTTCAGTGTCTGCTGCCCCCGGTGGCTAAAAAGGGAATTGGTGCTATGGGTCATTTACATATACTGTATATGTAAATATATATATATATATATATTGCCTCATCCTGGTACGGGTTCAATAGTTGTCAAGGGTTCAAAGTGAACTTGCGACGTGCGTCACGAGCCGCCCGATCAAGCTAGCATGTGCGCGCTACATGTCGTGTGTGCGGCCCGTTCCACACGTTTACATTCTAAAAGCCGCCTTTAATGTGAGCAGCACATTAGTCTAATTGATTCCTCTGGCGTGCCGAGGCGCCTTGTTCCCTCGCAGCGACACGTCTTTATCTTCTTCCCCCTGCCTCTCCTCCTCTTCCTCCTCACCACGCTGATTTATTTGTCCCTGGGTGAGAGGCGCCGCTGCCTTCAGACTCGTATACACTTCCAATCCGTCACAGCCAGGTCCAAGGCTCTCAACTGTCTGCCAAGCTTTCTCTTAAGAATGGGAGAGAGGCCTTGGTGTGTGTGTGTGTGTGTGTGTGTGTGTGTGTGTGTGTGTGTGTGTGTGGACCATGTGTGTGTGTAGCCCATGTGTGTGTGAGGTACGAGGTGTTGTGTGAACAGAAAGCATCAGTGTGGCTCCCTCTGTATCTAACACACTCATTCTCTGCCTCCCCACTCAGGCAGCTTGTTAACACTAATGTGTTTACGTCAAAGCGCCACTGTCAGAGAACCTGCCCAAATGCATGCTGGGACACGGACAGCGGATTCCAAACACAGGCTTATCATGCACACATACACGCTCAGTGGTAGAAAAGGACCATCGAGGTGGCAATTATCTCTTAATTAGGCTTGTGTGTGTGTGTGTGTGTGTGTGTGTGTGTGTGTGTGTGTGTGTTTGGTTCGTATCCCCTGCACCTCAAAAGGAATGGGCAATGAAAAGCGAGGGTGAGGGACAAGCTGTCTAATTCAGCCTGTATATGTAATCACCGACGCATGCAGCTCGAGCTAATTGCCCTCGACAGAATAGCGCCGGAATTCTCCTCTAATATTTTTTTTCGGAAGAAAAGACTAATGAGTGTGGCCCCTGTCATCGCCGGGGCCTCGCACCTCTTTGTTCGCTTTCCTGCATTCAGAAATAATAACTGGCGAGATAAATAGGAGCCCAATAATCCCGGTCCGGCGGCGGCCATTACGGCTCTGATGGGTGTTTTAAAGCGGCCAGAGATGGGGAAAATGGAGCTCATTTAAATCGGCAGATCGTGATGGAGTTCCATTGTGTGGTCCGGCACAGGCTAATGGGTGGAAGTCAAAGGGAGAGAGCGGGAGGAAGGATAAGAGAGGAAAATGGGGAGGGGGGCAGCGGAGGGGGGGGGGGGTGGTGAGGTGGTGAGTGGGAGCCGGGATGTGCAGAGTGGAGCTTATTAAGGTTGAATTGGACCTGATCACCGGGGATTTGCAGGCAGAGCCAATATAGCTGAGGACGCTCTCGCCGGAACGCTGCAATGTGACTTTCCTGGGCGCATATATACGTATGTCCCCATGTGGAGAGAGTCTCCACATATTTAACACAAGGTGTGTAATCCTACACACACACACACACACACACACACACACACACGCACACCATACACACCCGCGATGATGAAGTGGAGGGAACATGAGAGACCCCGACCGAGCCGTGAATTGACCCAGCAGAGCGGCGGTATTCCATCTCTCACACGGTCCAGTACGGACGACTTTCATTGGACACACTGTGTCACACCAGCTGGCGGCCAATCAGGGGGCGTCGTCCCGCTCAGCGCACAGCCCCGCGATGTTGTCGCACAGTGTGAAAGATGGGGTCTTATTTTGCTTCGTCGGAAGAAATCTGCGATGGATACGGAAATAGAACACATAATACTGTGCCTGGCCAGAAGGTCAGAGGTTCAAATCCCCATCCTCCCCTTGCTGAAGTGTCCTTGGGCAAAATAGTGAACCCCCATGCACTTGGCGCTCGGCTGGTACTGGCAGAGAGGGACCTAATCCGAGTTTGGCGCCCTCTCCTGGAATGTTCAGTTACGATGATGTAAAACTGAATCATTTGCGTAATAAAAAGTTAGCATTGGCTGATTCAGGTGTATGTCGCAAGGGTTTTTAGGTCAGTAACACTCTTTGGGGTCGTGACCTTTAGAGACCTTTGTTTACATACAAGCATGATTCATTCATTCATTCATTCATTTATTGACATTGACTATTTATTGAATTTCCTTGTGCAAATAATGAATGCATCCCCATGGCTGTTTTGATCAGCTCGAACTGCTGGGCATGTAGTGCACCTGTGTGTCCTGTATGTGGCGCCACACGCGGACATTTCACGATGCTAATGATTGATCCTAATCGATCATTGATCCCAAACATAGTCACCTTTGAAGTGGATCTTACGCGCCGCTGCTCCCGTAGCTTCACATCACCCATAAACCCAAACTGCACCAATCAAAGCCTTAGACTGTTCAGACGACTTCATCCGCAGCTGATCCGCCAACATCGAATAACGCTGACTAATGCAGAAGCCGTTAGAGAAATTCCGTCGGTTTGCAGCGAACGTCTCCAGCTGTGAGCTGAAAGCATCCCATAATGTCCCAGTGGGCGCCGTCGCGCTGTCACGCCACTTACTTACTTACCGTCGGTGGAGCAGCTCCAGGATTTGTCACGGGACGGAGTCGTCAGTGCGCCGCCCCCCCGCTGCTGTGCACACCCACAGACGTACGTCGGGAGTGGGTCCTCCCTATGAATGCCGCCATCTTGGATCACCATGTTTGCACGGTGGCCCAACGTCCCTTGTGTTTTCATGGTGGAAAGCTCTCATTAGCTCTTTCACATCCTTAGAAGGGAGGTATTGGGTGAAGGTTGCAATTTTCAATGTCACCACTAGGTGTCACTAAATCCAACATTCTGTATTTTTTGATTTCCTTGTTACAAAGTAGTGTCTCAGTGTCCATCTTGAAGACACCAACACATTTCAGCCCCTAGCTTTTGTCTAATTATAATGGACATGTTATGCAAATTGAAGGTACAATGTGTAGGAGTTGGCGACACCAATAGGTGCAGATGCATATTGCAGCCGCATACCCTTTGCATAAATGTACTTTAGCTGTCAGTCGAATTTACACTCGAAATATTCATATAATATAGTATAAATATGGTACATTATGTCCATTTAGGGCAACCGTAAAAACATGGTGGAGCAACATGGCCGCCTCCATATAGAGGATCGGCTCCTGACAGTGCATTAGGGTGATCATACACTCATGAACACACCAATATGATTATTATGTATTCCATTTATACCCCTATAAATGTAAATAAGTTCACCTACATTTTGCACACTGGACCTTTAACGGCTCTAGATGTACATTTCTAAAACGGGTTGCATGGTTCAGCCGCCAATGCGACGGTGGGGGGGGGGGGGCGCCGCCTATGACATGTGCCGATCTGACTTGTTTACCTCCTCCGAGGCCCCGCCCCCAGACACGACGCAGCCCAACATGGCAACAGGAGCCTATGATTAGCCTCGGTCCTTGTTTGTGCTGCCGGAGAAAAACACAGAGTTCAGACGGAGGCGACTGCCAGGCAGCCGGCGCCGATAATTATGCATGTCTGTGAACCCAAGCAACGCAAATGTGCCCCTGAACCACGGCCATGCATGTTTAAAGACATGGACGTGGGCCGCAGGGACGTCCAGGCACGTCTGTCAGACCAAAACAGGCGTCCAATGAATAGTAATCACGATGTATTCTTAATTACAACGACCTTTTCCGATGATCAGAGCCGTCATTATATCGAAATTAAGGGTTCAAAGCCTTCTGATTCCTGATTGGGTGCTGTCCGGGGTTGTTAGCGTCCCCGTTAGCCGCCGTCCTGTGGAGGAACTCAGCGAGTCCCCAGGCCCAGCTGTCATCACCCATAACGTCTGCCAAGCCTCCTGAGGTCGTAGTCGAACCTCCGCGATTTTCGCCCAATGATTCACAACCCGGCGGGGGAAAGGTAATGGCGCATCGCGGCATAAATATTTGAAATGAATTGGCATAAGCTATAGTGTTTGTTTATCCTGTGCTAGGACCAGCGTGCATCCTGGGTAATAGTGTATGCTGGAGGCAGAGGGAGCGAAGAGCGGCAGGACTGAAGGTCAACTCCTTCGTTTTGGTCCTAATGCAACACCACTACCTCTTGTTGTTGGTTAATTACCTGTCTCCACCTTCTGCCACCATGCAACGATGCACACGACCCACTGTTGTAACAACGCGCGTCCACCCTGAGGGGGCCGCCATGTTTTTACAGTGGTAAAAGTGGACGTGCTGAACACCCACTGAGATCGAATGACCATCGGTTCTCCTGCACGCTCAGAAGGGTGAGGGCTGAGGTGTTGGAAGCGACATGCAACTTCACCTCGCGATGTCACCAAATCTTTCACGCCGCACCTTTAAGTACTGGGTCCTCTTGAAGGAGGCTGCCATGTTGTTCACAGTGGGCGATGCGAAGTAAAGCAGACATACAATACGTCGTTAATACTAATATTCGTATGCAGAAATTCAAAAAACAGCCTTTTAGTAAGTAGCCTGGCGCCTTATGATGTCATTAAAAATCCTAACTGATGTGCTAATCTGAGCAGGGGGTGGGGGGGGGGGGTGTAGGGGTGCGCGGGATGGTCCACATTGAGATGCAAAGCTGCGATGGAAGGCGCCTCCCTCCCCGACGCCAGAGCTTTCCTGTTTGACACCGGATTAATAACAACAATATAGTGATTTATTTGCTCTCTTTCTCTCTCTCTCTCTCTCTCTCTCTCTCTCTCTCTCTCTCTCTCTCACCCTCGCTCACTCCCATACTCTCTTACGGCGCTTATTAGCGTTTGTGCATTTCCTCTCGCGGAGGATATATACGAAGCGCCGGGTGTACCCTTTTTGAAGTCATTCTCTGCCTCCGGGTCCTTTGATGATGTCGCGTACAGTGTGAAATAAACGCCTCCGTCGGCGAGTGGAATCTCTGCCACGCCGTCGTCGACTGGCAGAGCGGCGGCGCCGTTTCTCGCAGCTTTTCCGAGCGAGCCGCCACCCGTCCCTTCTGCTTTGCCTGTGCAGGACTTAATCGAATTTGTGCGAGAAAACAACAGATGAGAGCTAGTCGCAGCCATTTCCTATCAGTGTGCGTGTGTGCCTGTGTGTGTGTGTGTGTGTGTGTGTGTGTGTGCACGGAGTGTGTGTGTGTATGTGTATCCCTCCAATCTCCCAGCCAACCCGCCTCTCGAGAAGTGCTGTGGTAGCTCAATTAGTGAGGCAGCCAGCAAATTACTGAGCTCCTCTTCCATTTGTGTTGCTCCCCTCTCCCATTGTCCCCCTTTCATATCCTCCAAAACCAAAAAGTGAAGTAAAGACACACACTCACACACACACACACACACACACACACACAGACTCAGATATATGTGCGGCCTGCCACGAGGGCACTGAGCACAATATCACCTTTTGGCCTCGGATCTCCGCAGAGCTCCGCTCCGTGAGCGCTCGGACTCCATGACCTGTGAAGGTGAAAGCCAGAGGAGCCAATTAGAGCACCTGCAGCCGCCCCAGCCTCCTCCATCAGCGCCTCCACCCTCAAAACCCCGTGTGTACCTCCTAAATAATTCCGTCTGTTGATGTTTTTTAAGTCGTTTGTGACAAATCGTCTTTCGCAACCTCCTAATCATCCATACTCTGCAAACGTTCGACCCGTGACGCCTTGAGTTGTGGCGACGGTGATGGCGGCTAATTGGTGGCGAGTGGAATTAGCGTATTAGTGTCTGCTGACACCTGGTCCGTGGTTACGAAGCAGCGCACCTGCTCTGTACGAACACGTTCACCTGGTGTAAAATCGAATCCAGGACAGTGTTTGTAATTACACTGTGGCAGATGGTGTTTGATGGATCAAGTGAAAAATGCAATATCATCGCTTCCTTGTCAACGATGACCGTAGTAGAAGCTTGTTTTTGTTCCCTATTAAAGGTCTTGGTTGAGCCATTGGGCAAACTTAGCCCCTCCTTCCCCTCACCGGTCAGATTTGAAGTGTGCACAAGTAGGACAATTGTAGCAGTTGAGGCATTGCTAAGCAAACTAATCCGGAATCGTACACACTGTACCTTTAAACTTCATCTACTGATTAACTAAGCAGAGCACGGACAAAATAACCTTTATTGATTGCAGCGTAATGTGCCTTTATTTTCATATTTCGCAGGGATTAAAACAACTCCCATGATTCGATGCTGTGCTATGACGTCACCGAATGAGGTCTTTTTGGTACTGTTTTGATTGAGAGACCCCTAGTGGTCGCAATGATAACACACCATTTGAATACATTATACTCCATTTACCCAACTTTTAATTAGTTTTCAAGATATTGTCATAGTGTAAACAAAAACACCCCAGTGTGAATAATTAAAAAGTTGTCACAAAGACAAAAAGGTTTTTTTTCCCAGTTCCAAAAAAAATTCCTTAACTTCATCATCAAATGACATTTACTGTTTTTCATCCTTTAAATTAGCATCACAAACATTTTCAGACATCCACTCAATCAGCACTGTTTACTCAAAACAGCTTTATTTCTTTAGAGAGTTTGTTTATCTGACTAAATAAAATGGCTAATAGTTGCGTTGTGAAGTTGCCTGGAGGAAAACGAGGGAGCGGGAAGTTATTCCATGTGGCTCCGTCGTTTTAACACGCGCGCGCTGCAAAGCCCCGATAACACGCGCGCACGTGGGCGGCCGCCAGCTGCGCGCGTCTGATGTCGAGATGCGGCGCGCGAGGTTTTGAGCGGAAACGGCCGATCCCCCACCGCTCGCCTGCGCTCTCATCTCGCAACGCTAGTTTCAATTTGTCCGACAATCAGAGAGACGGAGAGAGTTGCAAATGAGCGCGCTGCCTGGCATCCTCATGAGGTATCGGGTCAATCAAGCCCCACTGTTGGCGTGCGGTGGCCCCGAGGCTAAACGATGTAGCGCCAAGCTCAATAAGCGGCGCCGGGCCTCGGGGGCGGCTTACTAAATGAAAGAGGATATGGCCGAGATTGTTTATCATCGCTCATCGTCGCCCCTCGGTCGCCCCTAGCAATATTTGGTGATTGCGCCAACCCCCCCCCCGCCCCCCCGGCGCCCGGCGCCGCGCACGCTCGGGCAGAGAGGATGAGGATTAAACTCCACTCCATCTTAAACGGCACCACCCACTCTCTCCTCACGAGTCGAAGCCGGTGATGCTACAAAGCCTCTGCAGCCACAGCCTCATTCCGTGGCAGCAGTTAACATAGAACTACAACACGTAGAGCTGTCACTTGGGTAACCTTACCTCACTTGAAGTGTCGCCAGTGTTTCGAAATACCTAATTTAACATCATATTGTACATGCCTCTGTATTTCTAAAGGGTAATTTAAACACTGCAGTACCACTTTTTCACCACTGGAGTTGTTGGTCGTGAGCCTCGGCAGCGCTCTGTCTTCCTCTCATTCACACTGGCTAGGGTTAACCGGCTCCTCAGCTAGATATTGAGAATTTTTACATCACTTCCTGTCGTACTTTCAAAGTAAAAGCCTCAAATTGCATTCCCACAATGTGTTGATGTTTTATTGCCGCACAGGAAGTTGTTTTATTGATCTCCAAGGGGAAGTTGGCATGTCTAAATATACTATTGTTGAAGGAACTGCATCACTGATGCCAGGAGCCACGCTGCTGTTCCACTGCTGAACACACAGCCAGTCTGAACTCACACATCACTAACTCTCTGATCGAGAACGTTAGCCACGTAGCGCCGCTGATAGCTATGGAACGTCCAATTGACATGTTAGCATTGTTTTGTTATTTGTGAGAATTTGCTCGTTTTATGCTGCAAACAGGAAAAGCTAGTTAGCTTCTTTGTATTGAGATACACTGTCTTTCAAAAATACTGCCACCTGCTGCTGATAAATGGAACTTGCACTAACGTATGAACAGCCACTTGAAGGGTGATGAACTGTCACGGTCAAGATGTAATCTGAGAATGAGCGGCTCGGTGTAAAAGTGCAGTGAAAGGAAAAACCATGTGTGAAAGATGGTGGGAGAGAGCGAGAGAGAGAGAGAGAGCGAGCGAGCGAGAGAGTGCGAGAGGATTTATGGCACGTCCGAAAGGTCACGAGCCACATTTGGACTCATTGTGATTCAAGAGCACGATGTAGATGAAATGTTCCACAAACGATCAGACGATAAGCAAAGGCCATTTCCCACAGCTGCTGGGAGCCGGTCGTCGACACAACTGATTACATACTGGCATTTTTTATAGCGTCTGACTCCGCCCCCTACAATCCCTCGGAACCTTTTCAACAGAGCATTCAACAGCTATAAAGACCTTATCCTTTAGAGGGATATATTTCGCCATGTGCTGATTTATTTATTTATTTTGAAATTTAGACCAGATTTATATCTGCCTTTGGAGTCGGTGGACCCCAAAGTAGAGCAAAAAAAAATCCCAACACCTTGATTGCCCCCTGGTGGCTGACGGCGGTATTGCCACAAGCGGTCACCGTGGCGCTTTACAACTTGATGCTCTCCTCATAAGTTGGCGCGCAAGTGACCAGCGGCTCGCGCCGTCATCTCGCTGTGTCACGTTTCGCACGCACGCGCCAACGGCGTTATCTCCGCCGCCGCCCATGAGCCGGCGCCCCACAGCGGTTTTGTGTGATGGACGGGTCGGGTCGGGCCAAATCGCATTTGTGCCTCCGACTCCTGGCCGGGAAGTTTACTTTGCCTTTTTCGCTGAATCAGCGAATCCAGACTCATTACATGTCGCGCGGCCACATATGTGTCGCCATAAAATACTTCCTGGCTCCACCTCCTTGTCTAAGAAGTATAACTCAAGATGACTCCGCCCCCCCCCTCCCCCCCTTCGCTCTTCCCCCACAGTCAGTGACTTCATCCTCGCCCCCGAGTGATGTCATCACCGGAGCGAGGGCGCACGGTCATCCTTCCCTGCGCTTTGAATAGTCCGCCGCTTATCTTCCCCCCGCCGACCCGCGACCCCCCCCCACCTCCTCTCCTCCCC
>JAFBJT010087299.1:0-36844 GCA_016785325.1 Chascanopsetta lugubris
ATTTTTTTTATAGACCTTTCAGGCGAGTGACAGATAAAGGTGCATTGTTGTGGGACCGGATTCACAAGCTGGAAAAAGGGCAGATCTACAAACAGGTGCATAACTACATCACATTTCTGCTGCAGCATGAATCTCCATGAGAATCTCAGTCACTAATTTTGGCCATATGTTCTGTGTAGGGAAACCTGTACGAGTTCCTGCGACTCACTGGCTGGAGAGGATCCAGGGTGCTCTACTTTGGTGATCACATCTACAGCGACTTGGCAGTAAGCAGTGTCCACACATGTCTAATTATAAACACAGGATAGACTTAAAGGTGTGTAGGATTTAGTGACATCTAGAGGTGAAGTTGCATGTTGTATCCATCTCCTCACCCTCGACCTCCTGATCATGCTGGAGAACCTATGGTAGGGTTCAGTTGTCACTAAAACCCAAAAGATGTTGAGTACGTCCACTTAGTGCTACTGTAAAAACAGGGCAGCCCCCATAGAGAGGACCTGCTCCTCATGTAAATATACATGAATGTGTTCATTCAAGGGTATTGAGCAAAAAAGTAAATCATTTAAAACATCATAAATTCATGAAAATGCCAGTATGTAATTGTTTTTTAATATTTTTAGAAGTGACAAAAATGACCAAAATTGTACACACTGTACCTTTAATGTGTAATATTAGGAACAAAGAGAAGGACAAAGATATTTTTATACCTCACATTGATGCCGACAACTTATTAATACCAAAAGCTCCGGGATCTTCTGCACTTTCCAAGTTGACATCTTCCTAAGGCTCCCTCCTCTACGTGTGTGGTATTTTGCATGTTCGAAAAAGTCATCAACACACCCACTTACATCCTGTGAGTCTCCTTGACATTTTCCGGCTTTCTCACATGAGCTTACTCAGACGAGTTCTGGGTGACGAGTGGGGGAAGAAGAAAAATCCAGACCTGATTTGTGAAACTGAAAAATCCTTTGCACATCTTATTGAAGAGGGATTTTCAAAAACATGGTTGCTTTTGGCAACACCCCTGGCAGTTCAGGTAAGTTTGGCTGAGAGAGAGACAGAGAGACAAGTACATGATACATGTTGCCCCGACGTCATATGTCATGGCCAACATGAATAGCTTACCAGACCGATAAAGAATATCACGTGAATAAGGGAATATCTCAATGTTTTGCTCATGTAAAAGCAGGTTCTCTCGTTGGTATTAAAATGCCCTTTGAAGTGACATGGGGCAAAGAGGAGTTTGTGAACCCAACATCATGGAAACAACTCTTTACTCTCAGAGATCACAATCTAGCAACCTACTATGTATAGGAGAAATAAATAAGTAAGCAAAGCAAGCAGCTCTCACCGTGGATGGGTTCAATAGAGGTGGAAAAAACATGCAGTTCACAGAGTGGCCACTTGAGGCTGCATCCAAAAGCGAATCAATCCACTTAGACTCCCATGTTAAAACTGTAGAGGTGAAGGAAGTATGCATGTTTTCCTGTATATTTTTTTCAGTTCATCTCTATTAGGAGAAGTTGAATCCTAAGTGCTCTGGTGGCACAGTGGTTTGACATGTGGTAGATAAATCAGCAGGCTTGGTTGGTTGTAGGTTCAAGGCTTGGCTGTGAAATGTGGTTGGAGTGTGTGTGTGTGTGTGTGTGTGTGTGTGTGTGTGTGTGTGTGTGTGTGTGTGTGTGTGAGAGACTTTTCATTGACTGATGTAGAGGAAGATCTGAAGAGTAGAGGCGACATGTTAGAGGAACAAGGAGAGGTTAAGAAGAAGGAGGAGCCACCAGGAGAGTAAAAAAAAAAAGGCAAATGAGAAGACATTTTCAAACGGGAACTATTTTTCTAAAATAGGACTTGTTTTTCAGGTTATGGCGAAAATGCTCTGCAGAAATTTACCAAAATATAGCTTAGTGGTTTTTAAGGTTGTGGTGAAAATTTTGAGAGAAAAGTTTTAAAAATGTGACACAACTTTTTTTCGAAACAATAATTAACCCATGTTGTATTCATTGCAGAGTCCCAGTCCCCCAGTATCGTATGAACTGCAGTTGTACACACATATTGTCATCACACACCACACTAACAATCCACAACCCACACCGCACTACCAACATTGCTCCATTGGGTCTTTAACTCATAACCTCGAGATCAACCCTCTGAGCCACAGAGACACCACAGTGTCTTGTGTGCATTTAAAATATAACATTGGAAAGTTGAATGCCATGAGTGGGATTTGATCTCACATTCTCTTGCTTGCTAACCCCCAGTGAGTTATCCACTGCACCACTGTGTCTGACAGATTCATCCATCAGTCGGTTCTATTTGACTCCGCCCTCACACATGAGGCACACACACTCACACACACGCTCATATAGAAGTAAACCGAATGGTAAATGTGTAGCCAGACTTGAACCAGCAACCAAAAGATCTCCATGATACTTGTCAAACCACTGCACCACCACATCGCTGAAGTTTCAATGGCTGCACACATTCAGTGTTTGGATTGTTGATAATATTAAGTCAATTTTGGGGACTGATCCTATGGTTTTTGTTCCCGCAGGATCTAACATTGAAGCACGGCTGGAGAACCGGCGCCATCATCCCGGAGCTGAGGAAAGAAATTAAGATCATGAACACGGAGCAATACGTGCACATGATGACCTGGTTACAGGCGCTGACCGGACTCATTGAGCAGATGCAGGTGAAGACTAAGAACTCTTTGTTTTTTTTACTGCTGCATCTGTTCATCTCCCTTTTGTGCGCTTAACTCCTGCTCACATCTTCAAAACAGGTCCACCGGGATCCGGCGTCTCAAGCTGTCGTAGAGGAGTGGATCCGAGAGAGAGAAGCCATGAGGTAATACAGATGATTAATCTGGCTGCCGTTCAACTCCATATTTCACTGAGCTCTAACCACACACCGATGACGTGAATGTGTTTCAATGGCAGACCGCAGACCAAGGACATCTTCAACGCTCAGTTCGGGAGTCTGTTCCGCACTTACCACAATCCCACGTACTTCTCACGCCGACTGTCGCGCTTCGCCGACATCTACATGGCCTCCATCAGCTGCCTGCTCAACTACGACGTCCAGCACACCTTCTTCCCGCGCCGCACGCCCCTGCAGCACGAGTCCACCTTCTGGCCTGAGAGCGGCCCCGAGAGTCCCAGCGCCTGCACTTAGCTCCAAGCCAAAGTCTGGTTTGAGACCGGGTCGGGGGTTGGGTTTCAAAAAGACGAACAAGAAAGGGATGAATCGGTGAGACAAAGCACTGCAGAGGACGCATGCTGCATTTTTAGCACAACTGCTCGCAAGCGTCGATGTTTGAAGTAGTAAGTTGTTTATTGATCCACATAACAGTAGATTTTAAGCCCCTTGACACATTACAGAATCAATTTCACTTAAACCATTCATAGTAGAATTTACACCCAAACACGGAAGGCACTGATGTTTTTTGTGTGTGTTTATGTGTGTGTGTGTGTGTGTGTTGGTGTTTGTTGCCTCTTTAGGACCTTTAACAGTGTGATCCCTGACCTTGTCAGGACCCACAGACCTCATGGGGACCAAAGCTCAGTGTTAATGAGGCACAGTTTCAATTCTGAGCTCCCGGCTAACGTTCAAGGTCAGATGTGGATCATGTGTGTAGGTTAGGGTTAGACATAGGCGTGAATTCTGTCTAGCCGGCAGGATTTGTCGGACGTTGTTTGTAAATGCACCAGTCTAAGAAGCCCACTCCTTTCTTGCCCAGCAATACCAGTAAGACGCAGTGAATGTGCGGCGTATGCTACCATCTACACGTAATTAATGCTGTTACTTTAGCAAGCAAGCAATTTATACTATGTGTACAAATGTCACCTGTACCATCTCCTGTACCATCAAAACAATAACAGATGACAAAATACAGACAGAGACCAGCAAATAGACACCACCACTCACTTGTAGTGGCTCTTAAAAGATAAATGGGGGTGTGAGATTTTGAGTCATTTTGTCACTTCTAAAAATATTACAAAACAATAATATACTGCCATTTTCTGGAATTTATTTTCACCTAAATGTTTTATGTTTTTTCCATTACCCTTATATGAGCCCATTAATGCATATTTACATGAGGGGAGGGGGTCCTTTCTACGGGGGGCGCCATGTTTTTTTACAGTAGCCAAGAGAGGACATACTAAACATGTTTTGAACTTTAATAACAGCTGATGTCGACCATAGGTTCCCCTGCATGCTCAGAAGGGTGAGATTGAGGTGATGGATACAACATGCAGCTTGCACACTGCACCTTTAAGGAGGAATCTGCATAATGAAAGTCCTCGGAAGTGCATGAGAGAGACTTTAGGAATAAGATGCATGATGATGCAGCCGTTTAAACAATAGGGGGCAGTCATACATCAAGTCTGTCATGCTCTGAATGTTTCCCCTCATTAAACATTATCTTCTGCCTTTTTTCATCCTTGTACACAAGTGAAAAACATTTACGTTACAATACTCTGTTGCCTTAATCCCTCCAGCACATGTTACTACGCATATATTTTGTATCAGCTTCATATTATTTGTGTTTTAGTCCATTTCACCTCCACTCTCACTGCACAGCCTCTTTTAAGCAAATGAGACATGCTAATATTTGTCAGGAGAAAATAGAGCCTTGTTGCTATATTTAGCACACGTGTTGCTATTTGATCTGTGAAGAGGTTTTTTTTTAGAGGGTTTGACACTTTTTTTCTTAACGGAGAATATGTGAAACATTCCCACCCCAACTGGAATGTACTGCCAGCTCTATAGAGAAGTTTATATTTCATATTACGTTAGATTGTTAAAAAAAGGGAATTTATATATATATATGTATAAAACCTGTGGCCATTTTATTTATTGTCTTTGTTGTGCATTTTTGACGTCACTATTTATTAAAGTGGGAATGGTTTAAAGATTGCTGCCAAGTGTTTGTGTCATTAATGTGAAACACTTTCATATGACTGGATAATGGTACTGTATGTATATATATATATATATATATATATATGTAATGTAAACAATAAAAGGGCAAAAGAAACATCACTATATAGTACGAATTGATTTTGAGCATTAAAGGTGCATCAGGCAACTTAAAAAAAATCAGTGACATCTCCCATGGGTTTACTGCAGAGTGCTTATGAAGCTTATTGTGGGCGGCCCCCTCTTTGCCTAACTCCTCCTACTACCTGGTTCATCCAAAAATGGGCAAAGAGGCAGAGCACAAGTAGAGCAGGGTTAGGCCCATGGTGCTGTAACAGCATCCAGAGAACATGTCTGGTGTCACTCAAGAGGTCACGCACTTAATTATGCACAATTTTAAACCTCGATAGAACAAAATCAGTTAGAAAAAAACTTTTTTTTTTCATTTTAACCACTCCACTTCACATTGACCTCATCCGTTGACCCCAGAGGTTGCTACTTAGGTAAAAGTCAAGCCAGAGATCTACTAGTTGTGGTCATGGAGCGGCAGAATGGTGACTGCACATCATCGCACCACCACAGGTGTCGCCATTAATAGCCATTGTTGAAAAGTTCCCCAATGCTTCTTTAAAGGTGCAGAGTCTAAGATTTTGGTCATTTTTCTCATTTCTAAAAATATCACAAGACAATAACATAGGGACATTTTCATGAATCTATAATCACCTGTTTTATCCCCCCCCCCCATTACCCTTGAATAAGCCCATTAATGTATATTTACATGAGATCCTCTACTGGGGCCACCATGTTTTTACAGTATCCCAGAGTGGACGCACTAAACATCTTTTTGAGTTTTAATGACAACTGAAGTCTACCATAGGTTCTCCTGCATGTTCAGAAGGGTGAGGTGATGGATACAACGTGCAACTTCCCTCTAGATGTCACCAAATCTCACACACTGCACCTTTAACTCATCCCTTTGTTTATCACTCTCCCTTTTAATATCACAGCAGCTGGTTTCGCTGGGATTAATCCTCCCAATCGTGTTACCGACCAATTTGCCATATTGCATCGTAAGGCTCTCTCTCTGTTGGACAGGTGCACTAACGCAGATTGGGGAAATAAGGGGAAAATCCGAGCGGCTGGGCTGGATCAGAAAATGATAAGATCAGCGACATGGTGTTTTAGACCGAGTCTGTGGGTTCTGCCCTCTCACCTGCTCGTCATTCAGACGAACCATGAACAGCAGCAGCAGCAGCGGTGACGGCGGCGGCGGCGGCAGCAGCCCGTGGGGCTACGACCCTCACCTTCCGGACACCGTGGTGCCCACCGTCTTCCCCCGGGTGGGCTACAGCATTCTGTCCTTCCTCATGTTCATCAACACGCTGCTGTCGGTGTTCAACAACGGCCTGGTCATCACCGTGCTGTCCAGGAACCCGTCTCTGCTGCACTCCATGAACATCTTCATCCTCAGCCTGGCCGTCTCCGACCTCATGATCGGCCTGTGCGGCTCTCTGGTCGTCACCATCACAAACTACCAGGGCAGCTTCTTCATCGGCCACACGGCTTGCGTCTTCCAAGGGTTCGCGGTCAATTACTTTGGTGAGCTCCGCTGTTTCTGTGGCTCTGGAGATCTGTCGTTGGTGAAACATTAGAGGAGATCAAAGGATGAGATGCACCAGTTTACTCTTGAGTGGGTTCTTGCTCGACCAGAGCATGAATGTCCTGAGGGCTTTAAAAAAAAAGAAAAAAGAAGTCTGCTCACGTCAGGACAGTTTGTGATTTCTGGTTTTCAGACGAGCTCAGCCAGACGTCCTCCACATTGGGTTTGCAACAGCAAGAAATAATGAATGACATTGAAAATGAAGGAATAGATACTTTATTTTTAGATTTAAAGACATTACTTACCACAATAATTGATTTTTAAAAAGTATTCAATAAGAATCAGGATAAACGGGGAATTACCCTAAATACTGTAAAATGTTAAACTTCTCCAACGTTTTGAAATCTCAAATCTCAAAGCTTTGCTTTTTGAAAGAGACATGTTGATCAATGGTCTACAATTGTCATTGTCATTATCGTTACTTTTGTCACCGTGATGCTGATGAATATTTGTAATACTACTTTTATTTTGAAATATCATTATTAATATTACTACTACTACTACCCATAATTATCACTATCAGTATTATTGTGGTTCTTTTACTCAATTATTATTATTATTATTGACGCTGCAATTGTTTCTGTATCTCTACTATGATTATTCGTAGGATTAGTAGTACTATTTTTAGTGCCTCTAACATGGGAATCTTGTGTGCAATAACAATTTGATCTTTTGTGGGTGTGTGTTTCTTTGTATATACAGTATCGTATTTTTTCTTTAATCCAATTTTCCTTTTCGCCATTGTTTCTCGACCTCTGTCTCTTGAGCTGCTGTAGCGATGAACTCTCCTCACCGTGGGATCAGTAAAGTCTGTCTTATCTCACCTTACCCTGCATCACATGCTACGTTACCTCGCAGGTCTGGTGTCCCTCTGCACTCTGACCCTTCTGGCCTACGAGCGCTACAACATGGTGTGTAAACCCAGAGCCGGCTGGAAGCTGAGCATGAGGAGGAGCATCATGGGCCTCCTGTTCGTCTGGGTCTTCAGCCTGTTCTGGGCCGTGGCCCCGCTCTTCGGCTGGAGCTCCTATGGCCCAGAGGGCGTCAGGACCTCCTGCTCTCTGGCCTGGGAGGAGAGGTCATGGAGCAACTACAGCTACATCATTTGCTACACCCTGGTCTGCTTCATCCTGCCCATCGCAGTCATCATCTACTGCTACTCCAAAGTGCTCAAATCCATGGATAAGGTAGGGTCATCACACCTCTCTCTCTCTCTCTCTCTCTCTGTCTCTCTCGCTCTCTGTCTGCATGAAAAAACCAACCAGTTTCACTTACGAGTTACTTCACATTTGCAACTTTTGCGTTTTTTTTGATGTTCAAATATGTCAACAAATTTGGACCCGCCCCATTAAATGGAACTTTAATTCAACTGTGTGATCACCTGCCCACCTCTGCCTCTGATTGGCTCACCATGAAATGGTGATGACTCAGCCTGAGCCAATCATCATCACTAATACTGTTGTCTCCGCCCCTTCGTAAAAAGTAATGGGGGTGACTGTTGCCATAGAACGTAGATCGTAGATATCTTGAAAACAGTCTAATTGATATTTTTGTTCGGTCCGATCTGCTGTGGTCGTCCAAATCGAACTCCTTCAAAATAAAACACACGGCCTCCAATGGGCGTGTTCCAGCTGAACCGGAGCGTGGAGCTGCAGGGCGGGCGCTCCAGCCAGAAGGAGAACGATCATGCCGTCACCATGGTGCTGGCCATGATCGTGTCCTTCTTCGTGTGCTGGCTACCGTACGCCGCACTGTCCCTGGTGGTGGTGCTGGACCCGGAGCTCTACATCCCCCCGCTGCTGGCCACCATGCCCATGTACTTCGCCAAGACCAGTCCCATCTACAACCCCATCATCTACTTCCTGTCCAATAAGCAGGTGAGGCCAGAGGCTGGATACAAGCACTAGCAGAGGCTAATTTGCATGTTATGAATAGCTGATGATTGGTTACATGTCTCCATCTACATCCCGCAGTTCCGTGACTCCACACTGGAGGTGCTGTCCTGTGGGCGCTACATCCCCCACGGAGCCACGAGTGTCAGCATCAACATGCACACGTTGAACAGGAGGAGCCATCCCATGTCTTTGAGCAGGAGCATCAACATGCAATGCAAGGTTCTGCCTCTGTGACCATCAGCCCCACTCAGGACCACGGGTCATCAGACCTGCACGACTACACGGAGTCATGGCCACCCCCACACGTGTCCACGTGGGGGCGGAGTCAGCTCAGAGACTCACAGCTGATGTATACAGGGGGATGGAGACAGTCACAGTGAGAGTGGATGGATATGTAGATAGATAGATAGATAGATAGATGGATAGATGTATACGTAGATATAGTGATGATACATAGAACTGATTTGTAGATATAGAGATGATAGACAGATGGGTGGACAGATATACAGATGACAGATAGATGCATGGGTGGATGTATAGATAAACAGATGATGGATGGATGGATCTATAGACATACAGATGATAGACATACAGACAGAAAGACATAGATCAATACAGGGACAGATATAGAAATGATAGAAGGATGTATAGACGTACAGATGACAGACAGACAGATGGATAGAAATGTATTATATTATATTCCCAGGTGTTTATATTTTGATACTTTACTTCCTATAGAGCCTGATCATTTCAGTGACTTTGCTTCTGTGATTTGTTTCGATCGATAAACAATTAACTTTTTACAGCGTGCATGGTCAGTGTGCAAACAGGCAGAAAAAAGAAAAACTTAAAACGATTTCATTTTATGTGCATTTCCAGACAAAGCCCAGATATAAAGAATGTGACAGAGACAAAGCTTTGAAAAAGTCTCTCTGTAAATAAAACCTGTTTGTGTGGAGCATAGTGAGAGTTAGGTGATTAAAGGAGGGGGCTGATGAAATATTGATTCTGTGTGAAACCATTTGATATTATAGAATGTTTTAAATGGTTTTAGGTCAGCTATACTGCACATGCACCTCCTCCTATGTTATGTTATTATGCAAACTCCATCATCCAATCAGATTGGCTTATTGTGCAATAAGTTGTTTGGTGTGCTATAATAAATATATATTTTTTGCAATATCCTTAAATCTGTATCTGTATTATTCTCTGTATTATATTAATCTTTTTAGACAATTCAAAGGGTTCGGGGAGAGATGACATCATGACTCAGTCACTGGACCACATCCAGACCCGGGGGCGTGGGATCACATGGCACCGGGACGAGACAGATTAGCGATTGGAGATAAAGAGACAGAGATGCTATTAGAGACTTAGCCGCTTGTTAATTTCTATCTATTGTTTATTATTGTGCCATTTTGTTTTTGTGTTTTTAGTTTGACTCTTTGGGTGTAATAAACTATCTCACTTTTATGATAACAGATGAAATCTCTCCCCAGTTTATCTTGACCTTTGCATGACATGACATGACTTTCTCCCTCTCTCTCTCTCTCTCTCTCCCTCTCTCCCTCTCTCTAGTTTCGAGTTACTTCACCCAAAAAGTAATTAAGTAACTCAGTTACAGCAATACAAAGGTAACTAGATACAGTTAGTAGTTACTGCACCTTCAATATATAGTGTTAAAATTACTACAAAACTGTAACTACACTAGAAACCAGGGAAAGTAACTATTACTTATTAAATGTTCAAATATGTCAAAGAATTTGAACCTGCTCCCTTTAAATTCATCTGTGCGAGCACCTGCCCACCTCTGCCTCTGATTGGCTCACCATGAAATTCTAATGACCTGTACGGCTGTCTCCGCCCCTTCACCAAAGTAAAGGGGGAGACTATAGCCGTAGACAGTGATATCTTAGAAACAGTCTGATCATTTTGGTCCGTCCGACCTTCTTTATGTAAATATTGTAATTATCTATTTGATTATTAATTCTGTTATTTCAATTTTGACAAGTGGCTTAATGTGTTTCCTCGGTTCACGACGTCCTATAATATCTACGCTATTTGTTGACACCAGATTTTGTCCGTTCCAGTACTTCCTGTTTGTGTGTGCTGAGGAACGAGTGATCAGACTAAAACGTGGGGACAGGAGCGAGGGAAAAAAAATGTATTGTGCTAATCTAATCCCAGATTTGTCGAAGTCCATAAGCTTTGAGATCTGAGGCAAAGAGCATTTCACACTTTATCTCGAAACAGGATTACACGATGTCATGTTTTAATCCAGAAGCACGCCTCCCCCTTATTGCCTGAGCCAATTCAATAAGTCCCGAGTCATGCTGACGCCATGCGCTTAACCTTCGTTGTTTGCTCCAAAACCCCATCATCATTATCATTCAAAAAAGTGAAACGAACACAACCCCCTTCCTTTCTTTCCACTCGCCTCTGCTGTGAATACACAGCACAGCCTTTAATGACGGAGGAGTCCCGGGGGCCGCCGGTGCAGCGGGGTGATAATGAAAAGGGTGGATTCTCCGGCGTGACTTGTCTGTGCGGCGGCATCGCCCATTAATCTCGCTGTGAGGATGCAGAGCTGAAGATGTCTCCCGCTTGAGCTCCGGAGATGAGAGGCGAGCCGCCGGCGCTCGCACCTGCACGGGACTCTGGGAACACCACAGTCTGGCAGGAGTACGTGGACGTCAGCTTCGTGGTGGCCAACACCCTGGTCCTGCTGCTGACGTCCGTGGTGGGGATCGCAGCCAACGTCTTCGTGATCCTCGCCGTCTACCACCAGAAGTCCCTGCAGACCTCCAACAACGCGCTGGTGGTCAACCTCGCCGTTGGCGACATCCTGCGCTGCGCCGTGGACTGCCCCGTCCTGCTCACCATCGTGGTGCTAGTGCACCGGCGGGGCCACGGCGACCAGGTGATCTGCGACGCCCAGGTGGCCTCCTTCTCGCTCAGCAGCTGCGTCCAGATGCTGACGCTGGCATGCATCAGCGCCGAGCGGCACCAGGCCATCGCGCAACCCTTTAAGACCACGCAGCGGCGGAGGCGGATCACCGTTCTGATCCCGCTCACGTGGACGCTGGCGATCATGGTGGCCGGCTGTTGCCTCCTGTTCTTGAAGGACTCGCCGGTGTACGTCAGGTGCAGAGGTTCGCGGAGGGACGCATCCGAGTCCTACGACACCTTTGGACTGTACATGCTGCTGCCGCTGTGGGCAGCGTGCTTCGGTATCATCATCGGCTTCTACGCTCGCATCTTCACCCTGGTGCGCTCGCACAACCGCCGGATATTCGACAAAGGCACCTTCCCATTTTCAAAGAAGGAGCAAAAGAAGGAGGAGGAAGTCACAGTTGTGGAAAACAGGAAATCTGACAAAGGCCAGGCCTCTCCATCTGCCGAGCCGGCGACTAAAGCAGAGGAGGGTTCATCAAGGAAGGATTCTGCGGCTGCTCCGCCGACCCTGATGAAAACAACGGCGGAGAAGAAAGCGGCGAACGCAGTGGAGATAACCGACTTGGAGACAGAGCGCCCAGAGCGAGCGCAGCCCAGAGAGAGAGCTCTTAAAACGGAGCAGTCGAACCCTCGCGGCACTGGAGCGGAGCCATCAAACAGAGGTGTCGCCGGCGGCATTCGCAGCTCGGCGCCGCCACAGACGGTGTCGAGCAAAATTAACACCGAGATCCAAACCACAGAGAAAGTGAAAAGTGACACGGCAGCCGGTGAGGCGACAGGAACCGGCCCCCGTCCTCCTCTTCCTCCTCCGGCCTCCTCCTCAGAGGATCCAGAATCCGCTTTGGTTTTACTGATTAAACCCAAAGAAACGGAGAACAGTGGAGGAGGAGGAGGAGGTGGAGGAAGAGGAGGAGGAGGTGGAGGTGGAGGAGGTGGAGGAGGAGGTGGAGACCCCCCGGCTGTCAAAGAGGATCAGCCGCCGCCTTCGTTAGCACTGGTGTTGGGCGAGTCGGCGCTAACCGGGGTGACGGCAACCGAGGCGACGGCAACTGAGGCGACGGCAACCGAGGCGACGGCAACCGGGGCGACGGCAACCGAGGCGACGGCAACCGAGGCGATGGCAACCGAGGCGACGCCCACTGAGGTGACGGCAACCGAGGTGCCCAAAGACGACCTGGAGGTGGACGGCGCCGTTTGTATGATGCCACCGAGGGCGAGCAAAGAGAGGGCCAACAAGAAGAGGGAGAGCAAGATGGCGAAGCGCGCCGGCTACATCATCGTGACCTTCCTGTTGTTCTGGCTGCCGCTCATCACGACCATACTGCTGAACTTTGTCATCCACAAAAACAAGAACACACAGGTGAGTGAAGGAGTCAAACATTAAAGGGCCACTACATCAATCTCCGAAGCACAAACTCAAAGCAAGCAAAAATTCTAATTATCCTCATTGAAAAATAAAGTTCCTTTGATTTGTTTGTATGTTTATAAGTTATGAAATTACTCTAAACTAATTTGTATTTCAGATCAGTATGTTGAAAACACTTTATCCCTTGATTAATCCCTATATACTCAATTTATATAACTTTAAAATTCATAATGTGATTAAAGATAAGATAATGAGGACTTTTGCTGCGATTCATCATCAAAGTCAAGCATTGTTTTGCTGGGTCAGCAAAAGATTCAAGATTCAAAGACTCAAATGTATGGTTTTTTGTATCATGTAAACTTTTTACACAAATCATTACAAATAACCTTTGTAACAAAGCGTTTCATCATAAAATACAAGCATTTTTTTGCAGCCAGCAAAAAAATCAAGATGCTAATGTTTGGATTTTTTTTCCTTGAACATGATTGAGCAAATTATTATTTTAAAATAAAGCTTTTTTTTCTTGTTGGTGAAAAAGTATTTCAAGTGACTCTTTTTTCTAACCCCTCCCGCCATGATTGTTCCAGGTAACCACGATTCAGCAGGTGGAGGTGCTGGCCGTGTCCATCTCCTGCATCACCTCTCTGAGCGACCCCATCATCTACGCCGCCGTCAACCCACAATTCCGCACCGAGTTCGACCGAATCAAAAACAAGGTCAAATCTGCCTTCACCTTCGAGTGGCAGAAGACGGAGTGACGTCATCGCTTGTACGTTTTTTTTTGCCTCATCACCTTTCAAAGCAAACCAAGCGCCATGTGCCCAGAGTGATGTGTAATTGAGTATCGGAGGTCTATTATTTCTTCTCTGTTATCTGAGATTTTACGCAGCCTGACTTCTCAGCAATTACACGGAGCCAAGGCACAGCGCGCTGCGGGAAACGGCCCGCACCGACGCAATCAGCTCAGCAGGGGGCGAGCAGGAGGAGGAGGAGGAGGAGGCCACCAAGAGACCCCCGGGACCCACTGCACCCAGGGCCGGTCAGGTCCTCACATGTCCTCCAGCACCACGCTAATTAGCATCCGCCATTAGTGCTGCTCGCTCCATGAGCAGTGGGGAGGGAACACACCATTGAGTTTTTTTTAGCTTTTAAAAGAAAGACATGGCTCGTTAAATTGATGTTTCAGTAGAGCTACAGTATTTTATTCTATCCACTCCACCAAATGCACAATGTGTGATTATTCGTCCTTGCTCCCCCCCCCCCTCTCTCTCATAGCATAAATGTACTCCCATGACAAGATTCCATTGAAAAGCAAAGTGTTGCAGACTTTACACAAACATACCGGCCTCGTCTGTGGTGGCTCCGCCTTCTCATTCTCCAAGCCTCCGACGACGACGAGTAGGGAAGAGACATAAATAAAACAGAACTCTGCAAATGACAGCATGCAAATCCTTAATTCAACCAGACAGAAAGAGTATGCCAACGACTGCCAACTAAATCTAGAAATAAGAGGAGTCCAATGCAGATATTTACAGTTATGAAAAATGTACAAAATGGCCCTTTAACACAGTGAAGTCCCGCTGTTCTGAATAAGGTGATTTAAGAGGAATCCAGACGTGTGCGTCCATGTTGGGGTTGGTGTCATGAAGAACATTCACTTATAGTATTTCTACCTTAACTAACATGTTACCCTGTATTCTTCATCCGTGACGATGGCGTGGACACGCGGTCCAGTGTCGGGATATGTAAGCTAACACAGATCGAGTCACATTTCACAAACATGTCAGGATGCAGCATGGTCATATATTTTTCTGGCCAAAGCGATGACATCATCGAGTTCATGAGTCATATAATGAATATTCAGATTCCTGCATTTACAACAGTGGCGGGTGAGGGAGGGGTGGGGCTTAGAAATTTCTTTAAAACAACCTATCCAGCTGGGTGCGATGAATGTAACATAGATTTTTTTTTTTATATATATTCACAAATATGGCCCCCGGAGAGAGATGAGTATGTGCTTCGTCATCAAAGGTCACCAAGCATGACCTTTAAACAACATCTTTTTCCTCCTCGTAATCAGAAGACGACAACATACACCAACATTTACATATTCAAAAATAAAGTATTTTTCTTGGTTGGTTTGTGTTTGTTTGTTTTTAGGCAACGAAAAACAAAAACAAAAATCCTCTCCCTTCCGAAATCTTCCTTTTCTTCTTCTTCTGTGCTTAAATACAGCGAGATTCTGCTGGTAGTTTTTTTTTAAACTCCAAGGCGCCCGCATCCACGCCATTTTAAAACCATGCAGGGTTTGACATCAGATGAGATCACTACTTGGAAAAAAACTCCTTCCCCGCCCCCGACCTCCGCTAATCTTATAATCCCACTAGATTATGGCAGGTTGATGCTCGGTGGTCCCTCTCTCTCCTCAGCAGCCGGCGCCTCCTGGAGGCCAGTTAGCTGACAAAGATAAGCGTGACATCTACAAGGCAGATACTCGGACAATGTTGCTCTGAGAGTACGCGGTGGCGGTGGTGGAGCCGTCGCCGTCCGATGAGGTCACCACGGGGGCGGACAGGCTGACCATGGAGGGGGTGATGTACGGGTCGTCGCACTTCAGTGGCATGGTCTCGTCCAGTTTGGCGTTCAGGCTGGAGCGACTGGGAGAGCGGAGGACAGGAGTCACACACACACACACACACACACACACACACACACACACACACACACACACACACACACACACACACACACACCTATTTAGGTGGAATATTTCATTTCGATTGGTTCCAAATGCCCATAAACATATCGTTAAATTTAAAGTTTCATTTAAGGGGGCAGGTCCAAATTGTTTGGCATGTTTGAACATAAAGAAAAGTAACACAATAGTTGCTTTTATAATGTTATGACTCAGTTACCAAATACATTTTTGGGGTTAAAGTAACTATAACTTTTACTTATTTAAGGGGGCGGGTACAAATTATTGGACATATTTTAACACTTAAAAAAGTAACGCCATAGTTACTTTTAAAATGCCCCAACTCAGTCACCAAATTAGTTACTTTCGGGAGAAGTATCTACAGCTATTTCATTTAAGGGGGCAGGTCTAAATTATTTGACATATTTGAAGATTTAAAAAGTAACACAATGGCTGGAAGAGAGAAGGACAGGAGTCTCAAACACCGACACACACACACACGGGCCTTTGATACACAGAGGAAGTGAAAACCGGAAGTGGCTCTGTTTGCTCGTTAAGCTCCATTTCAATGTGGATTGCGGTGATTTCTCTACTGAGGGAATTCTCTGTGGAGACACTAACACCTGACATAATGAATGAGATTTGAATGCATGAGAACACTTTCAATTTCTCACCAAGTGTGTGTGTTTGTGTGTGTGTGTGTGTGTGTGTGTGTGTGTGTGTATGTGTGTGTAGTATGTTCTGTTTTATTGCAAATGAAGTGAGGTGGTTAAATGGTTAGAGGAGAGGGAAATGGAAACATGCACATTCCACCTGAATCAACACGACATCACAAAATGTTAGAAAACGGAAATAAGTATAATGTTTCTCGCACAACTCATTTGAACTATAATCAGCTTTGATCAAAGGATCAAAGGAAAAACAAATATTATAAATGTGCATGAATGTGTGACACATTAAAGGTACAGTGTGTGGGATTTAGTGACACCTGTTGGTGAAGTTGCATGTTGTTAGAAAAAAATTAACAGTGTTACGAACTTAAGTAATCAAAATAGATATAAATAGATAATAAGATAATATAAATAATCTAAATAGTTGTTTTCACCAGACCAGGTACGGAGTGAGATGCTTACTTTCCTTTGATGAGGGGGGCGGAGACAACCGTATAAGTTATGCTAATTGGCTATGGTAGTCAGTTTAATGGTGAACCAATCGGAGACAGAGGTGGCAGGTCCTCACGAAGCTGTCGATAAATTTTTTCTATGAAGTGCCCATTTCATTCATTAATCATAATCAATGTTCAGTTTGATGATAAATAATGAAACATACACTTTAATTTAAAGTTCCATTTAAGGGGGTGTTTTAACACTGAATATAACAAAACCTTTTTTAGTAAATTGTAGTTTTATTATTTATTTATTTATTTTTAGTGGTTAATTTGTCCTTGTGTTACTGTAAAAATGAAGGCATGTGCCTGATGTAAATATGAAGGGTCAACTCGTAAACATATCAGTTTAAATATTAACTCTGACCATAAAAATGGAAGTCACATTGCTTAAATCTTACAGACTGAACCTTTAATATCGATGCATCTACTTATTTATTTATATTTTTTTTAAATCTTTTGATCAATGCGTCTATTTATGTGTTTTATTTACTCAAATCATTCAATGATTCTGCATCAGAACACACAGAAGGGTGAATCCCTCTCTCTCTCCCAGCAGAGCGACAATGTTCTCGTTGCACTGGATAATCCAGTGAACAAGCTGTCAACAGTATTCTCAGAGATTAGTGACTATTCCACTTCAAGTATTCATACTGAAATGTATTCACAGTGTCCGTCGCAGGATCATCCAAGAGAGAGAGAGAGAGGCGGGAAAAGTGTCTTCCTGGAAAGGACATGTTATCGCTCTCGGTGACAAAGGTCTGCGAGACAGATGCCGACGGAGGAGGAAATGAACCCGATACCATCTGCAGATACAGCCGCTGCTTTATCTGCCGAGCTTTAGTGAGGAAGAGGAAAGTTTGTGAAAAAGAGGAATGTGGTTTATGGATTTCTTCATCTTTTAACACGGGATCAGTGATTCGCATGGGATTTTAAAGGGCCAGTGGAATATTCCATTTCTATTGGTTCCAAATGCCCATAAACATACAGTTGAATTTAAAGTCCCATTTAAGGAGCAGGGCCAATTTTTTTTTTTAGGTATTTAAAAAACGAAATAAAGAAACACTATAGTTACTTTCCCTGCTAACTAGCTACTTTTATAATGCTGTAACCAAGTTATGAAATTAGTTACTTTTGGGAAAAGTAACTATGTAACTAAAAAGTAACTAACTTTGTTTAATAATACATTTGACAACTCGTTGACATAAAAGAGTAAAGGTATTGTTAGGGTTAGGTCTGATCTGTTTAAAACAATTGAATGCTACCATCGATTCTCCCACCTGTGATGAATAATGGTGAGATGAGCTTCAACATGCAACCACGCCACTAGGTGTTGCTAACTCCTACGTACTGTGCACGTTAGTACAGGCAGTGAGGCAGAGAGGTAAAGGAGTGGTCCTACCTGTTGATGACCGGCCGCTCTCTGATCTGTATGGTACTGAGCTCCTGGTTGTTTGTGCTGGGCAGACTGAAGCTGCTCTTCTTTCTGTGGCGCCGCGAGCAGCACGAGCTGAGGCCGTGCGGCGACAACGACAGCGACGAGGCCCGGGAGCCTGACTTGTGGATGGCGGAGATCTCCATGCAGTTGGACTGAAACGTCTGCTCGTCCACGAACTCGTGGTTCTGCAGAGGTAGAAACCCGCTCGTGAATCACTCCATCACATGGAAACCATGGCCGCCGCTAAGTGAAGACGTTTGGCGGTGGCGGCGGCGCTAAGCAGACCAAGCGGGAGCGAAATGATTTAATAATTGGAAGATGAATCATGGAGGGGGGTATAGGAAAATATTGGCCCAGATGTCCATATTAAGTGCCATCTGTGAAAACATTCACATCCCTGTGACAAACGAGCAGCGACTTGAAGGTCAGCACCAGTTCATTGCTCCACCAGCAGGTGGCAGAGTAACGCCGCGCAGGATCCATGCGTCTGAATCGTGCCTGCTTTATATTACATCTCGCTTTGTCACTCTCTCTCTCTCTCTCTCTGCCATCTATAATGCACAGCACCAGAGGCCTGGTGTGCACATGTGCGCTGCCATCTGAATGGCATGGAGCCTTTTACTGAGAGAGGGGTGGGGGAGGGGGGAGGGGCAGTGATTTAGAGCCCGCCCCCTTACTCAGCGGGGGGGGGGGGGGGGGGGGGGAGAAAAAAGGGGTGTTTTTTTGGGGGGGGGGGGGGTAGAGCAGCGAGAGTAAAAGCGGAGTCACGGCATTAAAGCGACTCTCTCAGCTGTAAATTATACATAGTGTAAAATCAAGTGTGCTGATGGGGAATATAATGTTTCTGAGCGGCGGAGTCATGTTATCTTTAGCATGTTGTTGCTGTGGCGGCAGCGTCAGGCTCCGCCCCATTTGCGGCTATTTTTAACACGCATGAAACAGATTCTACCGTTTCTTCATGAATGAGTCAGGAGACATTGATTCCATTTGCAAAACATGGGCTGGCGGTGATACGGCACAAAGTGTCGAGGCAACTCTATACAACAGGAGCCATTTTTGGAAAATGCCTGTATAGGTGCAGTGGGTAAGATGTCGGCCATTTTTTTACTTCTAAAGATATTACAAAACAATTACATAGTGTCATTTTCATGGAATTATAATCACCGAACTGTAATATTTTTAATCCATTACCCTTAAATGAACCCATTGTATGTTTATAACAGATGTCTACATGTGGAGCCGGTCCTCTCTATGGGGGCCGCCGTGTTTTTACAATAGCCCAGAGTGGACGTACTAAGCATCTTTTTAGCTTTAATGAGAACTGATATCTATCATAGGTTCTCCTGCATGTTCAGATGGATGTCCCCAAATCTTATGCACGGCACCTTTAAGAAGACAAGATTAAAAAGGGGCGGAGTTACCGTGGTTTTCTCCAGACAGTGCAGCAGGTGATTATGCTGGCTCTCGAAGGGAGGGCTGGCGGCCTTCCCCACCAAGGCTTGTCCTGCCTCCTTGGAGGCCTTGGAGGAAAAGTGAAGAGGAAGAAGAAGAAGAAGCAGAAGAAGGAGAAGGAGACGGAGAAGGAGAGGGAGTGAAAGAGAGAAAATCAAAGTGTAGATAAGCAGGTTCGGACTCTGCAAAGAAACAGTATCAGGAGGCGACGGCTTGTAGCTCGGTGATGTAGTGGTGAAGCAAATGCTGATCTGTAACAACGGCAGCCATTCTACTGAGACCCTGGTGAAGATGGGGGGGCGGATGCTTTTAAGAGATGCACACACACATGTTCCACTGATGGTTGATGCCATTCCTTCGCCCATTTGAGTGAGAAGGACCAGGAAAGAGTCGAATCAGATTAGAGGCTTGAGGCTCGGGGGCGGGGTTTGGAGTGCGACAGCAGTGGCACACACCTGGACACAGATCCAACAACACAGCACTGAGTCTGGACCACGATCACACACACCACACACTGAGATGAAGCTCTGCACGGCTCTGGGATGGAAGGTGTGTATGTTTATATATAAATACTGAAATGTGGTGTTAGTCTGCACCAGAACCCGCACCACACACAGAACACACGGTGGATCAGAAACAGAGTTTAGAGGAGATGCAGGCCCCAGCCTGGGGAAGACCACCACCCAGGAAGCCTTTGGTTCCCCCTCCGTCCCCTCCAAACCCTGTTGGACAAGACATGCAAGAGCTCGGTCATGAGTCAGTGTGACTGTTAATGGCTCCACCCAGAAGGTGGGAGTGTCCGGGCCCCTCCCTCCTGCCTCCACACAAAGAGAGAGAGAGAGAGAGAGAGAGAGAGAGAGAGAGAGAGAGAGAGAGAGTTGCAGGTCGATGCTGCGGCTGAGATGTAAGAGAAGAGAGAGGGACGATCACACTGAAGCGCTGGAATGACAGCAGCCCCGCCCCCTCCCCCTTTGTGTGTGTGTGTGAGTGTGTCTGTGTGTGTGGTGGCATGGACCCCCGAGCAGAGCGGCATGCAAGCGTCCGCGAGGCCCCAGTTAGCCCCCAAGCCACCGCTTGGCCCCGGGTTACCTCCTCCAGCGAGTCGATCAGGAGCCCATTTTGTTTGTAGCGCATATAGGCATTAGTGCCCCGAATCTTCGCCGCACGGATTCTAGCAAGGCGAGTTTTCTGTTTGAACAAACACACCTCGGTTTTAGCCTCGGACGCTGCGCTGGCACACTGATAGGCTCTGTCCCCCCCCCCCCCCCCCCCCCCCCCCCCCCCCCCCCCCCACCCAGGCCCCCCCCCCCCCCCCAACCTGGCATCTTACACGAAGAGGCTAAGCATTAAAGGTGCAGTGTGTACGATTTCAGTCATTTTTGGCACATCTAAAAATATTTCAAAAACAATTACATATCAACATTTTTATGAATAATTTTAATTTATTAAAATTTTTCAAAAGAATAAAAAGGGGCGGTAGTGGCTCAGTGGTTAGAGCAGTCGCCTTTGCAAGCAAAAGTCACTTGTTCAAATCCCACTCAAGCCCTGTTGCAGTGTCACTGGCCCACACACTGATACCCCCAAAAAAGGCCCTATGTGTACTGGTAGAAATACCCCACGACCCAGAATACTGGATAAGCAGTAGAAGATGACATGACATAATCACCCTAAAGAATTTGTTTCCATGACCATTAACTTAGCCCTTTAATATATATTTACATGAGGAGTGGGTCCTCTCTATAGGGGCCGCCATGTTTTTACAGTAGTAAAAGTGGACATACGAAACATCTTTTGAGTTCTAATGACAACTGAAGTCGACCATAGGTTCTCCTGCATGCTTAGAGGGATGAGAGTGGGGTGATGGATACAATATTCAACCTCACCACTAGAGGTCACCAAAACGTACACACTGCACCTTTAAATTGCAGTGTGTAAGATTTGGAGGTGAAGCTGCATGTTGTATCCACCTCACCATCATAAGCATGGAGGAGAAGCTGGGGTAGCCCTCGTCCACTCTGGGTAGACTTCAGTTCTCATTAAAACTCAAAAGATACTAAAGGTAAAAACATGGCGGCCCCCGTAGAGAAAGCCTACCCCTCACGAAAATATAAAGGGCTCATTTAAGGGAAATGTAAAAAATGTATACATTTGGGTGATTATGAAAATGTCTAATGTCTTCTGAAATCTTACACACTGCACCTTTAACAAACACCCCAATAAGATAAATCCACATACTGCTGAGTGAGAATCTGCTGACACAGCACTCTGAGGATCATTTCTTTAGTCCCTGTCACTTCCCTTTCCCCTTTTTCTTACTTAAATACACCCACAGCAAGTTAAGCCCCGCCCACCCACCTCCCCAGCCCTAATACACACAATAAAAGATTAATACTCTGGCAGATAGCGTTTGGCCTGTCATTGTGCTGCAGTGTGGATAAGAGAGGGACAGAGGGAGACAGAGAAGGAGAGCAAGGGGAGATGGAGGATCCGTACCCTCTGCGCTCGCCGCTTCTCCGCCCGCTGGCTCTGGTGGTAGATGCGGCTGAAGTTGGACACGATGACGGGCACGGGCAGGGCGATGACCAGCACGCCGCTCAGCGAGCATATGGAGCCGAACACCTTCCCCACGATTGTTTTTGGCACCATGTCACCGTACCTGAAACAGAGAGGTGACACACCAAGACGGCGGCTAATTTCATCATGTGACAACTTGTTGTGTTTGGAAGCTATTTTTAAAACATCCAGGCTTGAAATAGTTCCACTGACCCAGGATCAGTTGAAGCAGTGGAATAAATAGGACTTTTGTGAAGTCGCTTTGGCGCTGGCCTACTTTTCTACATCGTGATGATCCTTTATTTATTTCATTTTCTTGTTTCCCCATAAAGGTTTGTTTCATATATAATTACACACCTGCTAATGCTTTGCGCATTGCCACTGAACGTGCCCCACGTCCCCCATGACCCCTGTTCGCCAAACAGCTTGTGAAAGATACAGGGAGCGATATCACGCCAAGGGAGGGGGCGGGGCTACACTTTCTGTTCCTCCTCCTCTCGTCATTGAGATTTGAGATAAGGCAGGGGTGGGCAATTCTATAGAATATCATTTTTTATTTCAGTAACTATTACTCCACCATCTTATCACCATCTTATCAAGAAACAAGAAAAGATAATAGTTTAATAGAGTTTTGTTTCGTAGACAATACCAAATCATTTGAATGAAAACAAACAGTTCCCTTTAGCTCAGAAATACAGAAAAACACTAACATGAAAAGCTAATTGGACGGAAAGCAAATGGTGGTAGGTCCTCTAAATTGGGACTTTTATTTTGAAGGGGTAAGAAAGCAATGGGAGGTTCTATAAAACGGAGGCTACCTGATGCAGCTGTGCCTCCTCGCATGTAAACATCAAGCATGACAGAATCGCACACACAGGAAACGTAAACATTTCAAAATAAAAGCACATTTTAGTTGATTTTTTTCTAGCTCCATCTATGAAACAGTGCAGCTCAACTCCACAGGCCACACTAAACAATGGCGCAAGCCGGATGTGGTCTGCTCCGTCTATGGAGTTGTTTGCACGACGCTAATGCAACCGCGTGCCTCAGAGCAGGCGTGTCATTTGTCACCATGGTGCAAACGTTGAAGAGGCTATGAGCAGATTAATGCTTGAATGTGTGACATGGGACTGAATCATCTCCACTAACCAGATTAATGCACCTGTCTCCTCTTGGGCGGTCGGACCTGCACGGGGGTAAAGCCGAAATCAAACCATCCTTCTTTGGTGGACTCCTCCGGAGCCACTTAGCAAGGCATCACAGGCACTAACATGCTACACAAGCATCCACAAGAGAGTTAGCTACTATTTGATGTCATAAAAGGTGGGGGAAAAAACAAGGGAGCAAGTCCTTATCTCTCTGAGGCACAGGCCAAATTATACACACAAATCATGTGAAGGTGTCCTCTGTTAGGCAGCACTGGGCCTTAAAGGACTATTGGGCCAACTTTTTCAGTATTCCATTTGTTCCTTAACCTCTTGTAGACTAATGAACAGTATTTCTATTCTGAAAAAACGGAATATTTTTTTCTAAACAAACGCTTCAAATCATCCAAAATATCTTCGTTGGGTGAAACTCCCCCCCTCCTGTCCTGAAAGCCAGCTATCTCCTGATTGGCTGATCTCATCAACTTTACAAGGACACAAATGATGTCCTTGTAACATTAATGGCCCATTAATGATGACGTTAATATGACAGTGGACGGGTCGAACCTCCACGCCCACACAGACAGGAAGTCTCTGTTTGGTGAATATGACCATATTAGGCAATTCTGTTTAATATGATGTCATAAGAGGGAAGCTCGTCCAACCCCATGTTTTGCGGCTCCAGCTGAAACCATGTGATTACTCAAACATGCATTTAATGGATGTCATTCATTACATTACATTACTACATTACAACAGTGTGTTAAAGCATAATAGCACACTGCACCTTTAAATGAATGATTTGAGAGCATGTGTGTTTTCCTCGTCTCCTAAATATCTCTCCGCATGCGTCCGCGGAGATTCGCAGAGATGAACGATCGAGACCCCAACGTGCAAATGACCTGCGAAGACCATTACCTCTGCAGAGTAAGATGAATGCAGGTAGGAAAGGACATGAGTGCTGCTCAGCGCCTGTGACAACAGCTCTCTCAACTGAAGCAGGCTAATGTGAATGTATCGCTACACGGGAGGTTGACTATTTCATAAATGAAGTTGTCTAATGCCCACGGCCTTCTGCTTGAGTCATTAGCCTCCGGTTCCTCTCAAGTCCAGAGCCCTAGCTTATTTTTTATTTTATTTTTTTACAAGGGGCTGAGGCGGGAAGATGTAAAAGACACGGACATTTTAATATCACGCTCGACGGGAGCTCGTGTACAACAGTTTGCTTTTCGAGTTGAGTAATCCTGCGCAGATGTCGTTCATTTTACAGTTCATTAGGGGTCAAGTCGTTTTCCGGCGACGCCAGGTGTCAATTATAAATTCTCAAAAAGTAGCGCTGAAAGGCAGTTAAAGAGATTGACATTAAAAACGCAGAGCCGCGGCGCCTCGCAGAAGTGTGACTAGTGCTGCAGGTATTGATTATTTCTTATCAATTAATAAATCTATTATTTTCTTCAATTCGATTTAATTATTTTAAAAAGCAAAAAAACTTTACAAACCACAAGAAGTATTATTAAATGGATATACATATATAAAATATCTATATGGAAATAACAACAGCATAAAGGGATATGTAAAATATCTATAGATATATGGAAATAACAATAATATATATAAAAAATTATTTTAAAAGATAATAATACAACATAAATAAATAAAAGTATCTATTTTTGCTCATTATATGAGAAGCGTTAACGAACATAACTAGCGATGCTATCTACATTCTGAGCGTTCAGTACGCTAATATGTTAGCATTAGCATCACCTATTTGCATTGGTACTAACCCTGTGTCAGTCATGTGCGTCAAAGCGCCCGTGTGACACACAACAGCGCGCTTAGTGGCAGCGGAATTAAGGAAACAAAAATTTGACTCGGGAATATTGCAGTCCAATAATAATTTCTGTAATCGATTCGAGTCGATGATCGCTTCAGCTCTGAGCGCGACGGCTGGCGTTGCAAGACGGCGGAGATTCATTGTGGTTCTTTTGGTGTCATCTTTTGAAAAGCAAAGCTTGGGAAGCGAGCAGGGGAAAGGAGCAGGCCGCCCTCTGGAGAGGCACTAACAGTGATGGATGGTTCATAAGGGGGAGGCTGAGATACACAAAGCTCTGCCTCCTGGATGACGGCAGAGGCAGGAATTAACAGCAGCCAGAGATTAAAGTAATGTTCCTGCTTTGTTCTTGTTGTCTCCGACGACCAGGTACCCACGTTCGCCGACACGGCACAGACACAAAGATGGATGGCCAGATCTTTATCCGCCCCGCAGAGGAGGAAGAGGGGTGTCGGAATGACTGAGTATCAATTCCCCAGTTCCACCCACCTGAAACCATACTGTGCTCGCGCACTCGCGACGCTCTCAAGAACAGCGCATCCTGTGGAATGTGTTCCACGGTGCGGTGACAGCACTGCAGATGAAGCCCGGCACTGTGTGTGTGTGTGTGTGTGTGCGTGAGAGAGTGTGTGTGAGACGAAGAAAATGGGGGTTCACCTCAGACAGTGCAGGAGAAACACCAAGACTGAGGAACATTTGAATTCCAGAAAGGGGAGATGAATGTCCCGCCCCCTTTCCGCCGCCGCCCCCCCTTTCCGCCCCCCCCCCCCCCCCCCCCCCGTCTGCATAATAGAGCCATCAAACATTAACGAGTCCCTGTAACAACCTGTGTGGCAGAGTTTGTACAGCTGACCTTAAAACAGCGCCGTGTTCCGTCAGGGCGACACGCAGACACCTTTCAGTACATGACCTCATCGCCTCACAGCGAGCGGTGACATCGAGGAACACGGACACATCCGACACACACATCACACACACTCGCGCACAGGGTCAGGAACAGTGTGTCAGCGGAAGTGCTTGAGTGCATGGACATGTTGTTTTGGTGTGCGTGCATGTGTGTATTTTGTTTCTCTAAAAGGTGTGTATGTGTGCACTAATGTGCCAGTGTGTGCATGTAGTATTCGTGTGTGTGTCGTGTGCGTGTTTTGTGTGTTGTGTGTGTGTGTGTGTGTATATATATATATATATATATATGTGTGTGTGTGTGTGTGTGTGTGTATGTACTGTACATGTGTGTGCATATTATTTATGTTTGTGTATATGTGTGTGTGTATTTTGTACATGTATATATGTATGTACAGTATGTATGTGTGCCCAAGTGTGTGTGTGTGTACAAGTGTGCATGTGCCTGTGCATGTGAATTGCGTGTGTGTGTGCGCGCGTGTGTGCGCGTGTGTGCGTAATGTGCTACTGTGTAGGCAGGCCTTTAATTTGACATCTACTTAAACTGAACCCTCTTCCTAAAACAGCAATCTTGTTCCCTAATTGTCTTCCAGAAGCCAGAGCCGGAAATCTGATCAGCCATCTGCTTCAAAGGAGGGGACATATATATATATATATATGGATGACTTAACTGCTTTGAATTTGTTTGATTTATTTTCCTCAGAGAATGAACAAATCTATTTCTTTCTTTCTTTGTTTTTATCAAAGAAATGAAAAAGAACAATTTGTAAAAACAGGACTATTGCGTGTTCATCAGCAGATGAACCAGCCTGCCGAGGTGTTTGAGGGGGATGGAAAGTGTCGAACGTGTCACACTCGCGCACAGAACCTCTGTGAAGTGTGAACGGGTTTGAATGTGATGGTTAGAGTTCTGCGGCGACGTCCCGCTGTGCCACCGACTCACTCACATGCCAGTTGAGATCATCGCCAGCAGCTTAGCTGTGCCGACAATTAGGATCCGAGGAGGATTGTGGCCGATCTCTCAGCTGACAGGGCTTTGTCAACAGCGTTCAAATCCCATCATCCACTGGCACCTCTGCCACGGCGACTATCAGCTCTTCTCCTCCGTGGGGTTCGACCGTGGAATCGCCTCTTGTGGAAATATCTTGAGTAAATGTCGTTAATAAAAACCACAGCGCAAGATGGAGGCTCAACCGACTGAAATCCATATCATTAAAAGAGCAGATGATGGTGAGACTTGATCAACACGTGCCAATGAAGACATTGCAAAACACTCCCAATAGCTATCCAGCCTGAGTTCATTCAAATCAGAATCGTGACACTGCCACCCAGTGTTCAAACAGTGAATTACAACATATTAAACACAAAAACTCACATTGCTGCTTCCTCCTCCTCCTCCTAACCACTTCTACTTCTACTTTTGTGGGTGTTTTCATCAGCTCATTGGCCCATTAGCGCCACCACCTGTAGTGGAGAGAGAATTGCAACGTGCTGCTCCGAAGCACAACGGAAAAATAAAAGCGGACAAAAAGCAGAGAAAACATATTTGCGATTACTCGAACAAATATAATTTTCTAAAAATTTAAGACTTTTTAAAAGCAACATTTTTTAATCTAATTGATTTTTTATATGCTTAGTAACGCCTTAATTTAACAATTGCAATGCCTTTTTAAGACTTTTTAAGGATCCACAGGAACCCTGGATTTGTTGCATTCGGAGACATGATCTCCCTCGCCAACACGAGGGAGAGTTGACGATCAACAAAACTATTTACAATTAAATAAAAAACAATGGAAAATCAAGCAGGAAAGAGAATTTGGAAGAATTAAATCCAATGATAACAAGGCTATGGTTTTCAATGTATGGGACTCTGATGAGATACATTGGTGGTGTGTGTATGTTACTATATATAATAATATCAGTGCATGTCAGCTAACAAACTGTTGAGTTCCAGCTGATCCAAGATACCGTTTATCAAATTATATAATGAGTTTGGCTGCGAGAATTAACATGTATAAAGTAAATCGATATCATCTGCTGCCTCTACCGCTCACATGTGCGCATACTGTAGTGTTCTGTTCCGCTGGTACGATAATCAAGGCCAAGGTGATCAAATGAAGACGAGTCCTCTGCAGAAGGTGCCGTCGCTCCCTCTCATTAAACCCATTATGGGAAAAAAGACATTAAAATCTCCCGTTTCATCAAACTACACTTTGATTCACTCCTCTCATGTTCCAATGGGAAGCAATGGAATGAAACTAATTTGATTAATACATGAAGCATTTGGAGTCATCACCTGATTGGAATCAAGATGAATTAAGCCCACAGTCCTTGCACTATCTCAGTGCACCATCTATCCGCCTTGTTGGACGGTTGGTCTGTAATTACAGAAGGGGGCGACGCAATCTCCTAATCTGAGTCTGGAAATTAATTTCAATCTCACCGTGTTCTGTGTGACCGCTTTGACCCCACTCCCCCCCGCTCGGCGCCAGACTCTCATTAGCCAGGAAATTGTTCTGAGACGCATCGGCCGGACTCGTTGACATCTGTTGAGTCCCCGCTGAACTCTCTGTGCCAGCTGGTCAGGGTTCAAGACCCACCATCACCCCTTCGTGAAGCGCCACCACCCAAATCAAGGAAAATGTTCAACTTCTCAAATTCATTCAAAAGGTGCAGTGTGTAAGATTTGGTGACATCTGGTGAAGTTGCCAGTAAGTAATTGTTTTGTAATATTTTTAGAAGTAATAAAAATGACCACAATCTTACATACTGCACCTTTAAAGAAACAATGGTGCAGACATTTTTGCATCACAAAGCATCATCGCCATCATCTGTTAAGGAGTGTGAATATACGGCATTCCAATTCATAAAAAATGCTTCAAAATAAAAGCGTGAGACCCAGCAAAATACCTGCGACCTGCTGAGAACGGGTCCCACTGTTGGATCACAAGCCAGCAGTTGAGAATAACTGCTCTACGCGAGGCTCCTACACAAGATAACACCATCAGAGATAAGCATTCTTTCAATTCCTGGTGTTTGAATTCCTCGCCGCATCAAGAACCCTTTGATCATTCTGTGAATGCACCACTTTCTGTTTGACCTTCACCAACGCACACACAGCTCCTCATCACCGATTTCTGAGGTAATTCACTCGTTCACTTTCACACATGAATAACTTCCCCCTGCAATGACAATCCCACCGAACCCTGCGAGAGCGAGAACTGTCAATTATCCACCCGACACCGCCGCTGACTGTACCAATCAAAAGTTGATAATGTCACTGAGAAGAGGCATTAAACTCCAAGGACAGGTTCGGTAAGTTTCCGATACCATATCTGTGTGTGGCGGCGTGACGTGAAAGCCGAGCTGCAAAACGCTACAAAACACCCAGCTACAGCTAGCTAGCCTAAGTTCACTCAAATCAGAATCGTGACACTGCCATCCAGTGGTCAAAGAATGAACTACAACATATTAAACACAAAAACTCACATCACCGCTGCTTCCTCCTCCTCCTCCTCCTGACCACTTCTACTTCTACTTTTGTGGAAGTTTTCGTCAGCTCATTGGTGCATTACTGCCACCACCAGTTTTAGAGGGTGAATTACAACACGCTGTTCTGGAGCACAATGCATATACAAGCGGACAAAGACCGGAAAAAACCTATCTGCAATTATCTTATTGCATCAGTTTCCAAATATAATAAACTGTAGGACTTTTTAAAAGCGAATTACATTATTTTTAATGTAATTTTATTTAAGTTCTTAAGGGCTAATTAATTTTGAACCAACATTTTTAATGCTTTTAAGACTCTTTAAGGAACGAACAGAGTTAACAAACAAGATTTACGATTCACAGATGAACGACTTCCCCCTGCACCGACAATCCCACCGAACCCTGCAAGAGCGAGAACTGTTCAACTATCCATCCAACACCGACTGTATCAATCAAAAGTTGATAATGTCACCGAGAATAGGCATTAAACTCGGAGGACAGGTTCGGGAATTTTTTTTTAATCCTGAATCTCTGGGTGGCGGGGTGATGCGAAAGCTGAGGCAGGACAGAACATTAAAATGGTATCTGTGCGTTGACACAAAGGTGATGAAGCCTTATTCGCTGACCGGCCAAGAAAGGCTCCATTTTTTACAAACCATGACACGGAGCAAATGGTGCAAGGCTCCTCCACCACAGGGTCTGGCTCTGTACCTTCTCCACGGGGCTGAGAGAGAACACGGTATTCATCCCGGCTGACAGTTAAATAATAGATGTAGCACACAAAAATGTAATTTTCCTCCTGAAACTCCATCATACGACGGTGAATCTAGAAGCCGCAAGAAAATGGGTTATGGTGACCGCCATGTTATGGAGGCATGCTAATATGAGTGACAAGATGATATACATTTGTTTCTGGGGTGCATGTGTGAAGACCAGGAGATTTATGGAGGAACGCCGTAGAGGGCTGGAGGGCTGTTGTGTCATATAAAGAATTTAGTTCATAAAAACTAGAAGGGACTAGATCAGGGGGGACAGTTTTCCCCCCCATGGGAACCACATCAGAAACCCAGAGGCCAAACAAACAAAGTTTGTTATATCAAGAGTCGTTAGAATTTGATTAAAGTATTGAAAATATCTTCTGAGCTAATTATTTATGTATCGTCAATATATATTATCAGTAATTATTAAATTTGGGTCCGGAAAATAATTTTTAAAAAAATCATTACTATAATATAAAAATAATAATATAATATAAAAATGAAAAGATATTTGGAAGTTTTATTTTGTAGCCAGTTTACCAATTACCATACAAACAGTTCCCTTCTGCTCAGAAATACAGAAAACACTCAATTCAAAAGCAAACTGGACTAGAAATGAATGGGGGTGGGACTTTTATTTTGAAAGGTCAAAAAAGCTAAGGGGTGCGCACTGGGATCGGAGGCTACCGGACGCAGCTGGGCTTGATTGAGCTTGCATGTAAACATTGATCGTGACAGAATCACTCTGCTCACAGGAAATGGGGGCATTTCAAAATAAAAGCATATTCTTGCTAATTTTTTACAGTTTCATGTATAAAACAGTGCAGCTTTTACTCGACCTCGCGGGCCACATTGAACAACGGTGTGGGCCGGTCTCGGCGTATATATGATCACTCTCCTGAACGGTGAGAGGAATGCAGCAGAACGCCACATTCACACTTCGATGTTGTTGAGTCAAGAAAAGGGAAACAGTCACCGGTGTGCGATACACTGTATCTAGATTATTGATGAACCAACTGTAAACCTGTTTAGTGTTTTGGTCAGCGTTATGAAATATTAAAGGACTAGCTCGCACTGTAAAACAACATCTCTCACAACGAGAGAACTTTCCGACAGAGTTTTGCATTGCAGTGGTGTAGCAGCACCGCAGGAAGTTCTCTGCACAATAAACGAAACATGATCTCGAACCGTGATCCCCGAACGCCGCGTATCATCATATCCCCCGTGTTCCGAGGCTGCGGGCGCCGGAGCACAACATCCAAACCGCCAGCCCCTCTTGGGTTTGGACACCGAGGACTGATGGGATTAAGAGTGTGTGGGCCGATAGGACTCTGCTGCTCCGATGCTACCCCCCCCCCCCCCCCCCCAGATATACATCATTCCCCCTCAGATATACATCATTATAGATGGGAGGGGCGGGGGGATCCCACAAGGCACCAGGATTAGCCCGCTAGGCTTTCACTGCAGGTGATAAGGAGGGGGTCTGGCAGAACTGCACAACATAATGGGGAGATGGGGAAGCAGCGATAGGCAGGGAGCCAGCCAGCGCTGAAGGTGTGAAGGATCATGAGTAACTGTGAACACTAGTTACAGGGGGAACTTGAAGATGGGGGGGGGGCATCACCGACTCCACTCTGTTCTGTTCTGACGTGTAGGGAGGTGAAGTGTGGGAGCACATTTTCATTCTTCAATTTCTTTCAGAAGGTGCAGTGTGTACGATTTCACTCAACTTTCGTCATTTCTATCTACGGAAATGGAATTAGAAAACTATTTCATAGGCACGTTTACGAGTGTATAATCACCCCGATGCATGGCTTGCTTTTTTGCATAACCCTAAAATGAACACTTTAAAAAGTGCAGTGTGTAAGACTTTTTTGTCACTTCTATAATATTACAAAACAATGACATACTGACATTTTCATGGATTTATAATCATCTAAATGTTTCTTTTTTTTCATTTCCCTTAAATGAGCCCCTTAATGTGTATTTACATGTGGAGGGGGTCCTCTATACGGGCACCACCATTTTTTTTGCAGTATCCCAGAGTGGATGTACTAAGCATCTTTTGAGTTCTAATGACACCTGAAGTCTACCATAGGTTCTCCTGCATGTTCAGAAAGGGGGAGGGGTGAGGCCATGGATACAACATGTAACTTCACCTCTGGAGGTCAGCAGTTCTTACACACTGCACCTTTAAGGGTAAAGGGAACAAAAATACATCTGTCATTATGTAATTGTTTTGTAATTTTTTTTTGGACCGAAATCACACTGCACCTTTATGATAATCTGCTGGGAATGAAGCTTTCACACGTGAGGCGCAGGTACAGGTGATAGCACCACTGTACAGCTTTGATCTTCCATCTGAAGGTTCACTGGCGGAATCTCACGCAGCCGCTGAAGGACAGTGGAAGCGCCTCTCGTTTAGCTGTGCCGACACAGATAAACCATATAGAATAATCCCCACCCGTATATGACTCCGGCAAAGGCACCTCAGCTCGCTCACATATCAAACATGTATTCCCCTCCGCGCTCCAAATCCCAGCTTAACCCTCGCCCCGCGAAAACCAGGCGGCTAGTTATCACCGCAGCTTTGACATTAGCATGCACGCCCTCTCTCATTTGGGAGATGGTCTTAAGAGCCAGGGATGATAAAAAGCTTTCCTCTCGGCTGCTCTTCCGTTCCTGACTTTGACTCACCCGTCCTCTGCCCGGACCTTCCCTGCCTCCAACTATGAGTTGGAGATGAAACGCTTCATTCCCCTCTTTCTTTCTTTCTTTCTCTCTCTCTCTCTCTCTCCCCTCCTTTTCTATTATCATGCGGCGCGAGCGCAAGCCCTGCTTGACATTTCTCTTTTCTCTCTGCTCCTCTTACTGTTTCGGCCTACACCTGCTGACTCGCAAGAAACGGCTGCTGTCCTATGCAAAAAAAAAGTCGCTCTCTTTTATGCCGAGTCACCTCCACTACAGCTCGTCATGACAACGATAACAACCAGGTCCTCAGGGCAACTTCTTTTAACTGGGTTTCAAACACAGACTGTGTATAAAGATGGGCGTAGCGTCCCTGACGTCACCCATAGGTGTCTGCAGAGTGCTTGTGAGGCCCCGTAGTGGGCAGTTCACTTGCCACCAATGCCTAACTCCTCCTACTTCCTGGTTCATCCAAAAATCACACACGAGGCCCTGCCCCTTCATCGTGCACAATTTCAAACGAGTTAGAAAAATGTTTCATTCACCTCTAAAGTTAGTCATTCTAACATGGAAGTCTATGGGATTAACTCACTTTTTGATCTAGCCTCAAGTGGCCACCCTGTGAAATGCAAGTTTTTCCACTTCCGTACTGGTCTCATTCATCAGCCCCAGAGGTTGCTGCTTGGCTTTAAAGAAATTAAAGGTGCAGTGTGTAAGATTTAGTGACATCGAGAGGTGAGGTTGCATGTTGCAGGCAGGCACCATTCACCTCACCCTGACCATTATTTACCACAGAGCCTCCAGTTTGTCCAATGTCGGGTCTTGTAAATGACCTGTTGGGGCAAAATGGCAATTAAAAAAAAAAAAAGATAAAAAATAATTTAGAAAATGAAAAAAAAACTAATTAATAACAAGACTTCTTGAAAGCTAATTAAGACCATTTGTAATTTTAGATGGTTTTATAATTGATCTCGTAAGATTGTCAAATGAAGTGTTTATCACTAAAGAAATATCCAATCAGTTAATGACTGAAATAATTGGCAACTAATCTTGTCATTCTTTCATTGGTTCAGTTTAAAAGCAAAGTACATGTAGTAAGTAAAAACGCTATGCTCTATAATGTAAATTAAAAGAAACAATATATTGCACTCGTCTCATAGTGTACACAGTTCTGCTGATTGAAGTTATTTGAAAAAGCATTGCTGACAGCACATGTTTATTTTTAAGATACGCTGCTGGAAATGTAGTTTTTATATTGATTAATCAATTAATCACAAATGGGTAACCCCATGGATCCATAAACATGACGTGTCATCCTACAAAGGTACAAATGTGACAATAATAGCAACTGGTGCATGTCAGTGGGAGGTGTGAGCAGTCCAGGCCTGTGATTGGTCAGGGCCCCAGATGAAACCACAGTGAACCATGTCAAACATTGTCTCCAGTCTAATTTGTCTTTGTATGTGTGCGTCCTCCGTTACATTACTTTGAAAAGCCAAGAGGCTAAAAATATATCTCCCCACAACGTCACTATAATACTTTGATAATGCAATTACACTGCTCGGTGGCTGAATGGGGAGGGCAAAGGAACATGAAAGAGGGTTCAGATGCGCGGAGGGGGGGGGGGGCGCAGCTCTGGATTATGGGAGAAGTTGATAATGAAATGAAATCATCAGACACTCGAGCGATTATGCTAATTAACTCATTCCATATTCATGGCGGGTTAATCGGCGTGCGGGGCGAAAATGAACGGTGGCATTTTCTTACGCAGGAAAAGCTGAGATCAGGAGGGAGGTAGGGGAGGGGCTACATCACCTCTGGCACGAGGATTAAAGGTGAAAGCGCTTAGAAGTGACCAGTTAGAGACAAATGGAGGAAATCAAGTGAAGATAACTCAAGTGGCTCTTTCATAAAGACTCTTAAAGGTGCTGTGTGTAAAATTTTGGCCATTCATATATATAAAATATATCAAAACAATCATATACAGATATTTTCATGAATTTATAAGCACTTAAAAGTTATTGTTTTTCCATTAACCTAAAATGAGCCTGTTAATACATATTTACATGGGGGGGGGTCCATTTACATTTTTAAAATGTTATATTAGTAAAAGTGAACATACTCAAAATGTTTTGAGTTTTAAAGGTGCAGTGTGTAAGATTTGGTAACATCTAGAGGTGAAGTTGCATGCTGTATCCATCACCTCACCCTCACCTTCTGAGCTGCAGGAGAACCTATGTTTAGTACGTCCACTCTGGGCTACTGTATAAACATGGCAGCCTCCATAGAAAGGACCCACTCCTCATGTAAATATTCGTTAATCAAGTCTACCGTGAGTTCTCCTGCCGAAGTGTGAGGGTGAGGTGATGGATACAACGTGCAACTTCATCCCTAGATGTCACCAAATCGTACACACTGCACCTTAAGTATGACGAATGCACTTGAAGCAGCAGATGGTGGATAATGGAACGGCAACAGCAAATCAAACGCACCTGAGACATGAAGTAGGTTAGAAACTATAGGTCAAGCACTACTGAGTAGATTAGGTTTCAGAGTGACCCCTGTGACCTTTGCTGTGTCCAAGCAGAAAGAAAGAGCCATGAAAGGTCGTGTGGATCTGTGTCTCTGTGCTGAAAAGGGGGGGCCACCGGTTCCAGGAGCCTCATCACACTGACAGCAGATTAGTGCTCGGCAGCGCCAGAGCAGACGGTGCGAGATTAACTTTGATGTGCGATTCCACACAGAGCAGCCGCTGGATATCAACTCAACCTTCCACCAAATGGGGCCCTAACTCTGGGTGTGCAGCGTGTGCACTCACCAGCCACAGTATCTAAAAACCTGCTTTTAATGACAGCAAGCAGTTCTGTCGGGTTCTGACCTAAATGGAGTTATTGTCTCTGTGGTATTTCAGCTGGCAGGAGGAGAGAGTTGCCAAGGTTTTATTTTCTAAGCCATGGAAGCTGGTCTATATACGACTATATGGTGTTTTGTATGAAAACATATGACAAAAATAAACAATAAGAAAATAGAAATTAAAGCATAAAATAAATGACCAAAGTCCCTTTAAAAGGTAAACTAAGACAAAATAAACAATAAAAAATAAAGAATAAAATAAACAACCAAAGCTGCTTTAAAAGGTGAACTAAGACATAAATAAACAAGGAATTTTTTTTTAATAAAAAATAAAATAAATGACCAAAGCCCCTTTAAAAGGTAAACCAAGACAGAAAATATTCATGATAATACTTCACTTTGAGTATAATCATCATAAACAAAGAAATGTTTGGTATTCATAACCTCAAAATGAGTCATTTATGTCGCATCAGAAGCCACCACGCTTCTACAGTAGCTACATGATGTAAGGCCATTGCAGGGGGGTCAAACATAGGACCTGCCGGCCAGAACCGATCCACCAGGGGGTCCAATCTGACATCGCAGTGAAGATATTGAGGTGTTTGACCTGCACTTACTATGCCGGGACACTAGGGGGAGCCCATGCCACTTGGAATTGGTGAGTTGGAGAGAGGAAGAGGAGGAGTAGAGTGTGTGTTAGTCTCTGGTATGTGTGAGAGGTTGAGGTCTACAAGTTCCTACAGACGAGTGATGAACTGTAATCACAAAGATTTGTTGAATCTTTTTACGTTAGCATCAAGAGACCACAAACGGGAATGGACATGGGTGAGGTTCTGAACTCACAACCTTTCTTCCAAACGGCTAAAGTTTTAGAAATAATCATATTTACTGTGGACAAATCTTTTTAAATTTTTCTTTGACATAGCCTATAGTCAAAACTAGATCAGGCGAGACCTGAGTTGAATCGTCAATACTAAGCTGCTATAGGCCCAGACTGCTGGGGGGAATTTTCCATCACACACTTAGAATGAGCACATAGATTGAGCACCCTTCCTCAAATTCCCACCCC